>LN891015.1:288137-300272 GCA_900010015.1 Tuber aestivum | reverse complement strand
AACTGTGCCTCATCATACGTCTCATAACATGTTCCAGATTCCTGCACCTTGACAAAATGAAACGACCGTAAAACCCCCAGTACCCTTAGACTACACCCTATCCTGCATAACAAGAAACTTCTCAATCCGGCACCAGATCAACAGAAGCTTCGCAAATTTCAACACGACCCCTTGCGAAGACTTCTGTCTTTCTTTCCTAAATCATTCCCATTCCTTCCGTATGTTTATTATGCGATGCTCGAGGTAAGGCCTTGGTCATAATATCGGCTAACATACCTCTGGTGGGACAGTATTCGAGCGTTACTTGGTATTGATCAACGAGCTGTCGTATAAAGTGATATTGGATATCAATATGTTTGGTGCGTGCATGGTATTCCGGATTTCGTGCTAGTGCAATTGCTCCTTGATTGTTACTTTGTAGATGTGATATCTGTTCGATGTGATTATTTGCTCCCAACTCGGCTACCAGTCCTCGTAACCATACTATCTCCTTGGCGGCTTGGGTCATCGCCATGTACTCCGCTTCGGTGGTCGACAAAGCAATCGAACTTTGCTTCTTGCTCATCCAAGCAATTGGTCCCCCATTCATCTTGAAAACAAAACCCCCAATTGACTTGCGGTCATGTCCAGATCCCCAATCTGCATCACAATAGCCCCCACAATCGTTGCTTGTGCCATATTGTACCCCAAGATCCTTGGTCCCAACCAAGTAGCGAAATATCCGCTTCACTGCCAGCCAGTGCTCAATTTGCGGGGCATGGCAAAACTGACTCACTAACCCTACTGCAAAGGCAATATCGGGCTGTGTACCAAGCATGGCATACATCAATGACCCAACTGCAGACTGATAGTACTGCAGGGGTACCATAGATGTTTCCGCAGCCTCGTCCTTGAATGATATATCAGTGCTCATAGTGGGTACAAGTCTAACCTTTGTGTCAAGTGGTGTGGGACAAGGTCGTGCAATTTCCATTCCATGCCGTGCGAGGATTTTGCTGATATACTGTGATTGGTGAATTTGCAGTTGTAGTCGTTTCCGATCGCGGGAGATCTCCAATCCAAGAAAGCTACTCAGCTCTCCCAGGTCTGTCATTTCAAACTCTTCTCTGAGGCAACTCTTGATCCATCCAATATCTTCCGATTCTGCCGCAGCTAATACTAGGTCATCAACATATACCAGAGCGATAACTCGACGGTCATAGTTGATATACAAACTATAGTCCTATGTACTTCTCCGAAACTCTAACTTGTCAAAAAAGGTATTGACTTTCGCATACCATGCACGTGGGGACTGCTGCAGGCCGTAAATCGATTTAATCAGTCCACAGGCAAATTCTGGTTCCTGTATTCCACTGACTCCCTCTGGGCACGCCATATAGATCTGTTCGTCCAATTCTCCGTGCAAAAACGCAGTCTTAACGTCCATGCTATGAAGCTCCCAGTCATTTTCAGCTACCAGAGCTAAGAGGACTCGTAAGGTAGTGAACTTCGCAACTGGTGCATATGTCTCGTGGAAATCAACACCTGGCTGCTGTGAGTATCCTTTCACCACTAACCTGACCTTGAATCTCCCATCATCCTTCTTTCGGAACAGCCATCGGCAACCTATAACGTTTCGGTTTCTGGGTAATTTCTCTACCCACCAGGTCTCATTTTTTCTTAACGAATCTAACTCACTTTCCCAAGCTCTGCTCCAGGTACCTGCGTCACTGCTAGTGAGAGCCTCGTGGAGAGTTGTCGGTTCCTCTGCTATGGCAAGGAATGCTTGCCAAGTAGCAGGTCGGAAAACGTCTGGCGCTTGCCGGACTCGCTGTGGTCTTGGTGCCGGTGATAGCATTCCTGCCGTATCCTGTACCGGTATGTCGGCTTGTTGTATGATTGGCTGGACTGTAATTGTTTCCAGCTCCTCCCCGTCCATTGTGAGAGACATATCATCCGGGTCAATCGGGGGTAACCTTTCAAGGTTACTAGGCTCAGAAGTGGGACTAGTTCTCTTTTAGTTTGTTGACACTCCAGAGCCGCAACCCACACTCATGTCGTCATCAACTATCATATCATCCATTTCACTCCCATCTTGTTTGTCCTCATTTTTTCTCATTTGTTTCCTTTCATCGAATACAACGTCTCTCATTGTAGAAACCCTTCCTGTCTCTTCCTCATATAGCCGATACACACGACTTCCACTTTCTTCTCCATAACCAATCATCCAGCATCTCCTGCTTTTCCACTCTAATTTTCCTCTAATTTGGTTCGGTACATGCTTATACACCAAGCAGCCAAATATGCGCAAATGGGCAAGTGAGGGAGCTGAGCCATACCACAACTCATATGGAGTTTTATGTCTTCGTGTACTGGAGGGTAGACGATTAAGTATATGGACCGCGGTAAGTGCTCTATATGTCCAGAACTCTTGTCCTAGTCCACTTTCATGAAGCATACATCTAACCATCTCCATAATAGTCCGATTTGTGCGTTCTGCAATGCTATTATGTTCGGGGGTATAGGGTGGTGTAACATGTGATACGATTCCTTCCTGGCGAAGGTAGTTGCAAAATCTGTATCCGGTATATTCGCCTTCCCCGTCACTGCGGAGATTCTTAATCTTCTTCTAAGTCTCTCTTTCAACCTTGGCCTGATACTCTTTAAACCGGTCAAACACTTCTGACTTATGATTGAGTAGTGCAATTCCAATCCATCCCGACATCTCATCGATAAAAGTGGTGAAGAACCGCTCACCCCGTCGGCCACAGACTGGCATTGGTCCACATACATTACTGTAAACCGTATGTAGAAGCTCGGAAGTCTTTTCTCGCTTGCCGGTAAGTCGTTCTCGAGTTTGTTTACCCGCTGTGCAAGTGTCACATATGCTTGCTGTCTCCATCTCTCACCTTGATCAATCTGCAGGACCTTTGTTGACCTCTGGATCTGCTTCAGTGCCTGTTCTTCAAGGCTTCGGTGGCCTAATCTCTGGTGCCAAATATCCTTGGTGGCACTATCCTTCATATTCGACAGACTCGCAAGCGCTTCTTGTGGCTCCCCTGTCAGGTAATAGATGTTTCCTTCTCGTTTTCCTATTCCTTGTACTGTGTCACCCTTACTCACAATACATCTTTCCTTAGCAAATTCCACTTGGAATCCTTGGTCCACAATTCTCCCAACGCTAATGAGATTACTGCCGATCTCCAGTACATACAAGACTTCGGTAAGTCGTACCATGCCAGAAGGCATCAAGAGGACTACATCTCCTCTTTCATTCGCAGTAATCTGTTTCCCATTTCCAATCGTGATTGAGGTTGATACTATTTCTCCAAAGTTGTGCAGCAGGTCTCTTCGTGCTGTTAGGTGCTGCGATGCACCTGAATCAATGATCCACTCGGTTTCTTTAGTTCGAATTTGGGATGCTCCAACAAAGGCCAGATTTCCACTGCGAGGATTCGCTTCCATATCCGCTTTTTTCTTGAAACAATCCTTCTTCCAGTGTCCTTCTCGATTGCAATAGTGGCACCGGCCTGCTCCTCCTCCGAAACCTTTTCCTCTACCACCTCCATTATAATACCCACCTCTAGCCTGAGGTGTCCCCTTAGATGACCCACGACCTCTCCACCTTCCCAAACTTCGAGATGCACGAGGTCCTCCAGCTGCCGCATAGGCTGACACTGGCTGGGAACCAGCTTTGATACTACTGCAACTGGCCTGTCGACGTGTGGCTTCCTGCAGCAGACGTCCGGATAGGAAATCGAATGTTATCGTATCTGAGCGTGACTGAACCGCCATGATTAGCGGTTCATAGGATTCGGGAAGCGAGAGGCTGAGCATGGATACTAGGTCACTATCGGGAATGCCATGTCCGTTCACCGATAGGTTTGCAACCTGTGTTGATAGTTCCTTGAAACTATTAAGATGAGCTGACATGTCCTGACCTTCCTGCAACTTCAAGCTCCATAGTCTCTGTATCAGCACCATACGGCCATTGGAACCAATGCCTTGATGGATCCTAGCCAAAGAGTCCCAAGCCTCTTTCGCATTCTCGGCACATTGGATATGGGGAATTTGGGAATCACGGATGTTCAAGGAGATGATTGTAAAGGCTTGATCATTGATACGTTCAAAGCTTTCAGATTCACCACTTGGTATATCAACGGGCTCAGTTTCGATAGCTAAGGCAAGTCCCTTTTCTTTGAGAAGTCATAGGATTCGAAATTTCCAAGCAACATAGCTGCTCTTGCTTGTCGCCATTGATCCATCTAACTTCTCAATAGAATGACTGACTGAGGTATATGGAGTGCTTTGTGGGTAGGGGGTTGCCATAGTTTTCAGTCAGTTGAGGATGCGGATAGTTCATTGAGGTTCGTGAAGGAATGGTCTAAAAGACAAGGATAGTAGAAGGGACAGAGAATAGACAAAGATGATCGTGTTTTAAAGTGCAGCGCGATCCGGGCTCATAACCTAATAAAGATATTGGCTATGATGGTAAACGAGTGTCTTGCGGTTCTTGTTATTTTGATGCTCTCGGAGGTGTCCTATTTATACACAATCTGTCTTCCATGAATCCTCCATGATCTTCCACACGAACATGCAGAAACTTCCTTAGCCAATGCCTAGTCTCCTTGGCCATCCTAGTGGGTTCCACTGTTGTCGGAACTCAACACTAGACCCGTATTCTCGAAACCCTTTCCACCACGTCTGAAACTTTATTCTAACCAACTGTGCCTCATCATACGTCTCATAACATGTTCCAGATTCCTGCACCTTGACAAAATGAAACGACCGTAAAACCCCCAGTACCCTTAGACTACACCCTATCCTGCATAACAAGAAACTTCTCAATCCGGCACCAGATCAACAGAAGCTTCGCAAATTTCAACAGTCTTGACCCTGGTGGAGTTCTGGAGGAGTCCTGGCAGAGTGCTGAATTTCATGCCAGATTTCCCAGGTGTACTTTAGGCGCTGGGTCTGAGACTCAGCAGCCTGATCTCACTCAACACCAGCTTTCCAACGGTACCTTAGACATCTACCTGGCACCAATATTAGTTGAGTTACAGCCTCTTCTGAAAGTGGTTTTTACCTGGACAGAGTGCTGAATTTGATGTCAGATTCCTCGGGCGTCTTTAGGGCGCAGCATCTGATACTTGGGAGCCTGATTTTACACAACCCCAGCTTTCCAATGGTACCTCAGACGTCTACCCCGCGCCAATATTGGTAGAGCTACAGTCTGTTATGAAAGGGGTCTTTACCCTGGTAGAGTTCTGGCAGAGTTCTGGCAGAGTCCTGGTAGAGTGCTGACTTTGATGTCAGATTGCCTGTATGTACCTTAGGCGCAGGGTCTGAGACCCGGCAGCCTGATTCTACTCGACACCAGCTTTCTAATGGTACCTCAGATGTCTACCCGACACCAATATTAGTTCAGTTACAGCCTGTTCTGAAAGTGGTCTTTACCGTGGTGAAGTACTGACCTTGGTGCCAGATTCCTCGGGCGTCCTTTAGCCACAGTGTCTGATACTCTGGGGCCTGATTCTACACGATGCCAGCTTTCCAATGGCACCTTGGACGTTTATCTGGTACCTATATTGGTAGAGCTATAGCCTGTCATAAAAGTAGTCTTACGCCTGGCTGAGTTGTAGTAGATTGCTGACTTTGACGCCAGATTTCTCAGGTGTCCTTTGAGTGTGCTATCTGATACTCAGCAGCCTGATTCCACTCGACGCCAGCTTTCCAACAGTACCCCAGATGTCTTCCCGGCGCCAATATTGGTACAGTTATCACCTGTGAGGTAAGTGGTTCGGGCCAGATTTATAGTGAAGGGTTGGGGCGGGGAGCAGTTTCTTTCTGTACCATGTATTATAGAACCGACTTGAATATGATGAGCAATACTATTTATTTGAAAGATTTCAGAATCTACATATGTGACCTGGGTCACAAGGTCTAATTCTGATATTGCATCCTGTAAACTGCAGTAGTACTTGCTGCGTTCTGGCTGTATCCTGAGTTCTAGTGCCAAGGACTATTGCATCCTGAGATTCAGTAGCTACTGTCTTGTGTCCTGATTAATGGTTTGTGTCCTGTGCGTCCTGTGTATCTGATGCACAGGACGCACAGGATGCAAGCTTTTATTTTTGCTGATGAAGTTATATTCTGCAGTGCTAGTGATAGTTCCTTGAGTATAGTTTATCAAGTACTATCTGAGTCCTTTGTCTCAGATACTGCACAGCCAGTTAATTATAATTCTTGATAGAAGCAGTCTGGAGAATTACTTTGATTGGGCTAAGAGGTTATATATGAGAGGATATATAACAGCACCTCAGGTAAGGTTTATAAACTACTGTTTCGTAACTTGGATGCAGCTATGGTATTGGGTAGTTCTGTTTTCATGCTTGCAGTATAGAGAGAAAAACTTGAAGATGACTAGCTTTATGCCAGTGGCTGTGAGACTGGGGCCAGGTCAGGCAGTAGGTCAAGTCATTTTAGAGGTTCATAGCAGATCAGAGATGGTTAGTCTTTATAATGGAATGTCAGTGGATCTACCTACTAGTAATGAGGCTTACAGCAGGTCTGAGATGCTTAATATTTATAATGGAAAATTAGTAGTTGTACCTACCAGCAGCAAGGTTCAAAGTAGGTCTGAGGTACTTAGGCCTTACAATGGAAAGTCAGCAGATAAACCTGCGAATGGTAAGGAAGCTTAATTATTTGTCATATTTATTATTGTAGATAGGAGAGGACCAACAACTATAGAAATTCTTAAGAAAAGAAAAAGTAACCTTGGACAAGGATCTACAAGTTATGCTACTAAACTATGAGGTGGTGCTACTAGTAGGAGCTAGTCTTCAGGTGGTAGAACATGTTACTGGATATTTAACAAATATTAAGATAAATATTGTAGATTCCTGCAGTGTACCCACTGGCACCACTGTGGCAGAAGCTCAAGTATCGATTGAACCTATGATTACAGGAGAGACTAGAACAGTTATTGAACCTCCCACTACAGAGGAGAGAGAAGAACTCTAGCCTTATTTGTTGTTGCAGAATGTGGTAGAGGTTCATCAGCAAGACAGACCACCACTAACACTATTTCATGAACTGGTATTAGGAGTAGATATTAACAAACTCCAGGAGAACCTTCAGCAGGTATGTCTTGCCACTAGACCCTTGAGAAATGTACCTAGTTTGGATATGAATGTTACTGATTCTTGTAAGATACCAGCCACTGTGGTGGAAGCTTGGGTATTACTTGAACCTATAATTGCTTAGGAAACTGGAAGAGGCATTGAATCTCCCACTGCTGAGGAGGGAGAAGAGTGCCAGCCTTATATTTCTCTGCAGAATGTGGTAGAGGTTCACCAGGCTGATGTAACGGGCACATCCTATCTTACGAACCAGTATTAGGGGTGAATATTAATGAATTCTGGGGAAACCTTTAGCAGGTATGTCTTGCTACTGGGCCCTTGAGAGATGTGCCTAGGGTGGATATGAATGTTGCTGATTCTTACGAGGTACCCACCACTGTTCAGGAACTGCAAATATCACTTGGATGTGCGGTTGAGGAGGAAGTCGGAGGAGCCGCCAATTCTTCCGATCTAGCCATCTCAGGGGAGCATCATCCTCAAGTATTACAATAGGAGGAAGCTCAAACGTCAATTGCTCCTGCTACTGTAGGCGGTTCTGGGGGATGCTGTCTCCGGGAGCTCTTTCAACAGGAAGTGATCCACCAGGCAGGCCAACTGGCTATGGAGCTCGGCCGTGAATCGGTGCCTGAGGCAAATTTAGATTACCTCTGGGAGAACCTCCAAGAGGTGGGTCTTATCTCTCAGCAATCAGTAAATGCATCAAGTGTGCAGATACCCGCTTTGGATTCAACTGTTTCACGAAGGAGATCGCCCCCCTACGAGAATCCAATTGCAGACTTGACTCGGTATACCGGATCTGGATTTAGAAATGGAGAATCATCATCAGGAGCACCTACATTAAAAGCACAGGAGCAACCACCCTCCCCGCCTGTGGCTGCAAATACCGAAGTGTCAGGTGTAGAGGAGATTGGTGGACAGATGGTGCCAAGTTTCTTATTTGGAGATATGTACAATACGGGACAAGAAAGCGCCTCCCCAGTCACCAATAACACGGACTTCACACTACCTGGCCAGCAAAGAGTGTGGGCTCCAATGAGTGGTGGTGATGCTCTTGGTTCCAATTCTTTTAGGCTTAGCGGTGATGATCGGGGTGAGCTTAACCTTGATAAACAAAGCGGGAAGCCTTTGGATTCAGATTCGGATTCAGGTTCGGATTCGTGTTCTGATATGGAAGAAGAAGAGAGAATCTATTGTGCTGCCAGCATGCCTAAAGAACTTCGCACCCACCACGGCCGTTATTTGCCAATTCCCTGGATAGAACCTGCCGAGGGTGGCAAGGGATCTAAATCGGCTTCCGAGGATTCCGACTCTGAATTGTTGGAGTTATTTAATGCTGAACTTGATGAGCTGTCTGGGGAGGAGGGTAAAAGTAAAGAGGAGGCCAAGAAGTATAAAAAGGGCTCGAGTGATGATGAAGATGGAGTAGACTATGGAGGGGATTCTGATGAAGAGGAAGTAGACTACGGAGGGGATTCTGATGAAGAGGGGGAGATAAAATGGGCTGACTCAATGCCAACCCACTTTTGCGATCCAGGTTATGGTTGTATTAATGTTCCCAGGAGGGGGGATATGGATGCCGAGGAGGGCAGCGGAGTGGTTGGCTCTGACGAGGATGAAGATGAGGATGAGGAAGTGGGCAAATACGCCAATGAAACCGAGTGGGAATCTTGTGTGCCGGTAAGATTCGGCTTTTCTAGCTGATGGGATAATCCCATCAGCAGGATATGGGGGAGAATGTATGGTGTTTGTCATGAGATGTATGGGGGAGCATCGTTGTATGTGTTAGGGCTGTAAGCTTCTGGTTGTTGGTGTGACTGTCTTGTGTGTTGGTAGGGGAACCAGCACTGATAGTGTTGGCTTCCTCTCTTTTCTGTATTTAGTCTTCTTTTAGAGCTTCCGTAGCAAGACAAGAACGACTCCTCTCTCCTTACCTTTAGTTTTTGTCCACCCCATGATTTCTTCGCCTAGTTTAGCCGTCAATGTATAGAACCATGTCCATGTTTTGCGTACAAAGTACTATCGGATAATGTATTATTACCACTGTTTTTATTATCACCATCAAATATCCATTGTAGACCAAATGGCTTATATTGGTGGGCTACATTGAATTGGGATAAGGGATCCTTTTACAGATAATCTACTGAATACATGGCTGCCAGAGTGGACCCGGACCAGGACCAAGCAGCCAAACTACCAAAAAGCGACTCCAACCACACACCAGGAACAGCTGCCCTATAATACTACCGATACAGTAATTTATCACAACAGAGCGTTTCAAACACGCATAGCGGTCCTACCAAGGGGTGAAGGAACCCCCCAGTAATACAATCAAACACATCGTGTGATAGTCCATGATCAAGCAAAGGCATACAGTGCTTCCACCAGTGATGAATGGGGAGGCTATTACTAGCTACGAAGAATGCCGATTTCCCGCGCAGATTTCGATACTCTTAATCTGTGCCCGGAAAAGACCTGGAGAAAGTAACATAGTGAGTGATTAGGTCCAGGAAAAGGCCCCCTCCGGGGTTCTTTTTGGGGAATCTCACCCCCGTTACCCCTATGCCTGGAAATAAATGAATAAATAAATAAATAGTGTAGTCCCTGATAGGCTCTGGAGCTGGGAGGCAGGGAAAGAGAGGTGGAAGTACTTTCTCCGATGGAAGGCTGTTTGGTCTGTATACATTGGTATGGGGAGTCTTGAGAGAGAGGGAGAGAGGGTTCCCCGGCTCAGAGGGCAGGGATAACCACGGTGGGTACACATTGGTGGGCGCGGGGGGGGGGGGGGCGGAGATCTTCGAGAGGACAAAGTAGGCATGTTTTCTGTAAATCATATGAGGTAGGCATTGGATATTAGTGTATCAAAATATGCAAATAGATGCAACACGGAATGACTAAAAGAGGGTGAGGAATGTAGAAGCTCTGGGGGGATAGTGTGTATCTATCGAGAAGGGCCTGGAGATGGAGGAAGAGGAAGGAGGAACAGGGAGGGAGTGGTACAAGCTGTAGGCGGAGCTTCAATATCATGGATCGAGAAGTGTGTATGATAAGTTGGAGTATATGAAGTATGCAAGAGGGAACTGCGGAGACGGGAATAGAAGAAGCAGTATTATACTAATATCAGATATCGCACATCTCAAAAATACCTCCGACCAAACCTCCGACAGGCAAGCTGATTTCGCCCCACCACAAACAAGCGGAACAGTACACGCGTTCCCAAGATTTCATTGTGATTTCACTTCTAAGATATCATACATAGGTGGGAAAGTAAGGATAACGAAGCGTGGGAGATCCAAGGCAATTTTAACATCTCAACTTTCTACAGCAATCCTAATGCCAATCAGGCATCCCCAGCTCTCGTCAGGATGGCTGTCTACCAAAAAACCGGCCTATCTACAATCGTCCGCCTCTGCCCTATCTGCATGCGACAGGTACATGAAATTCCGAGCTATCGGGTGCCGCGGGTGAAAACGGAAGAGCCCCAGTAGAGTGATAGTACGTCTAGGTTTCCTTTCTTCAGTGGTTCCTCGTTGGTTTATTCATTTTCTGTGGCGCTGTTGGGTTGGTGTGCATTCTTGCTCTTGATAAGTTCTTTTTATTAGTCTATCCCTACCAGGGTTCCTAAGCGTCCAGCCCGTCCGTCCTCGGCTTTGGACGGGACGGACTCCGGTTCCTGGAACTGACCTAGACGGGCGCCTGTCCTGTGGTCCGTCCTAACCTCTACCCAGGAGGGCCAACCAGGCCCTATAGGTGTCTCACCTGCAAATGGCCAGGCAGATGGGAGCTGGGCCCTGCAGATGACGGCTGGAAGATGCCATTTGTATTAAGACTCCCGGGGCCGGGCGTCAACCCTTCGGATGGCGGTCTTTATCAAAGACGGACGCCATGCCCTGCGGCCCGGGACGCCCCGGACTACAAGCTCCCCAGGGCCCTCGAGGGCGCCCGGGGCGGTTGGGAACACTAACGACATGTGACTGCCCACTCTAATTTCAAGCCCTCGAGGCATCCAAACCCTCATCTCCAATGGTTTATACACCCACACCAACGACCACCACCTATCAACGCTCAACACTTTCACTCCCTCTGATGCACACCACCTCATCCGCCGTTGCCCATACACTCTCAGCAGTGTAAAGGTAAAGTTTGAACGTGCCAAATTTCACAAAAACGTACGCTAACCACGATACTTAGACGTGCCTGGTGAGGAATCCGGCGCCTTTTGGGGATGTGTTTACAGGGGGCTATGAAGGTAAGGTTTGGTAGTGCTAAACGTTCTATTATAACGTACACTAATCACAATATTTAGGCATGCTTGAAGGGGAATAGGATGCCTGTTTGGAGATATGTTTACGGGCAGGCAATGAAGGTAAGGTTTGAAAGTGCTAAATGTTCCATTTCAACGTGTACTAATCATGATATTTAGGCATGCTTGGTGAGGAATCCGGTGCCTTGGTTGGGTAAGTGGGGGAGGGGAGGGGGGGGGGGGGCAGATGGCGGTGGAGAGCGAGAGGGTATAGGAGGTAAGATGAGAGGTTGTCTGATCCCATGGGGTGGCATGTACTCACTCGGGTATCAGATACAGCTTGGTGTCTGGGAGGTGACATAAAGTTTGATTGAAAAGAATAACTGGAACGAGAAACTGACATCTAGTATTCTCAACCGGCCGGAGGCTAGGCATTGCCCGACGGGGGGACTGTCAAGAACCACAAATGGGACTGGACAACCGTGTGCAGTCCGTCCGAGGAGGTGAAAATTCAGGATGCGATCTTTATGCAGGACGGTAGACCCTACATGGATAAACAGTGCTGGTCAAGGGGGCTGTAGGGGACCTCTGGAAACTTTCCGGCACTGCCGGGGACCTCTGGGGGTTACTGTTGACGACGGGGGACTACCACGGACGGTGAGGGAGACTGCTCGTGACTGACAGAGACGGCGGGGGCTGTCGGGGAGTAACAGAAACCGCAGGAGACTGTGGGGGACTGACAGGGACTAACAGAGCCCGCGGGGGACTGCT
>LN891015.1:274403-287359 GCA_900010015.1 Tuber aestivum | reverse complement strand
GTGGGGGACTGCTGGGGACTGACAGGGACCGACAATGACCGCGGGGGACTGACAGGGACCGTGAGGGACCGCCGGGGAGTGCCAGGGGCTGACGGGGACTGCGGGGGACAGCCGGGGACTAGGAAGGACTACTATGGTTGGCAGGGGACTCCCGGGACAGCGGGGGAGCACCGGGGGGACACCGGAGGAGTGCCGGGGACTGGGGAGGACTACTACGCATGGTGGAGGACTACCCTGGGCGGTGAGGGGACTGGCCAGGACTACTTTGGATGGCGGGGGGACTGCGGAGGCACTACTGGGGACTACCAGGGAGTACCAGGGACTGCCAGGGATGGCCAGGGACTGCCAGGGATGGCCAGGGATGGCCAGGCACTGCGGTGGATAACCCCTTATACTGCAAACAATCTTAGATACTGTTTAAACATTGGGGCTGACCAGGTCATTTTGTTCATAGGATTTCAGGCTGTAAGCCGGTAGTCCTCAGTACTCCGTCCTAGCATCCCAGAAAAGACAGACTACGATTGGCGGTATGTCCCCCCTTCCCCAAGGACAGACTGAATAGATGGTTGGGAACATTGCTGACATGTGGAACTTTATTCCACTGTCTGGTGAAATTTTGTGGAAGTCGACCCCATCCTACCCCCTTCCCCATTTCGTGATGTGATGCTAACTTTTTTTTTTTTTAGGTTACCTCAGCTTGGATTGACACCTTGACGCGGTGCTGAGGCTTCTCACTAAGATCAATCCACTTGGCCAGTTAGACAGTGAGTGTTTGGAGGCAAAGTGATTGTGGTACTAGTGGAGTATATATATTTTTGTATGACAATATGACAGACTATCTCCTAAGCTCTCTCCATGGTCGTGGGGGACAAGGGGTATTGCAATATTTCCCCTACATCACAACGGGATGTTTACACAAACAGAGCTGGGCTGTGCCAACGCAAATTAGTGACAAGGTTTAGCCATCATACTTGATTCCTCGATCCTACTTGATCAAGGTGAAAAATGGATTGGGAGTTAGGGGCTCAAAATACCTACTTCCATCACACTTTTATTCCTTCATGAAGGTGTTATTTTGCAGCCCTGCCCTTGGGTGTAGTTCCAACAAGTGTCCCAGTGTTCGGGACCGTCCAGTCCATCTGTCTTTGGGGTAGGGCCGGGCGGACCGCTGGCTGTAGTCCGTCCTTTTTCTAGTCTATGGACGGACTAGGCCAGATGGAGGTGGGACGCGACTCTTGTAAATCACCGGCGCTCTACTTGATAGCCGGGATTACCACTGAGACTCCGGGTATGGCCAGTCTTCAGAGCTCGATTTCCTATTTATAATGCTTATGATATTTTAATTTGTAAGTAGGATGGAAGGTTCTAGAGGTTCATTGATATCCAGGTATCATATGGGATGTTTAGCCGGAGCGGGGTTATAGCACATGTTTGAAAGGAGGGATGTGACTGGTTGATAAAAGCGGGGTAAAGAGAAGTTAAGAGAATCTCAGAGAGTGTATTAGAAGAGGGGTATGGAGGTGGTCGAGAGGTATAAAGGGGAGATGGGATTGCATGGGAGGGGAAAGAAGAGTCTGGCAGATAACAGCAACGAAAACAGGATCCAAAGAAATCTATACCAGTTAGATACAGAAGCTTTTCCTAAACAGTACGTGAATGATTCCATTGAAATCACAAAACCATGTGCCTAAACTAATAAGCCCCGGAGAATTCATTTTTAAGAAATAAAACAGTCCAAAGCCTTTGGCAAACTAGCACTCAAAAACCGCTGGCACGGATCCGCAAGGCAGCAAGAATATCCTCAATCTTCTGACTGTCTGGACCCAAGAGGGTTAATTGAGTTTCCCGGTAATTCTGTAGGAAAACCCCCGTATTCTGCTGGTGAACTTCTGTCGCATCGGTTCTTTGGCTTTATTGCGACATCACCAATATAGTTAAATCGAATGGTTTATAGTGTTGAATATCTGAGATACGTGGTATCCATTAGCGGCCTCATTCCCAATGCATTAGTTGAGACAATCCCGATACACTTACCGGAAGCCTGATACAATGGATATAGATGGTGGAACATGGCTGTTACTGAGATGTATTGGATATGTTAGAGTTGGCTGCTAGTCGAGCGCACGAGACACTGGTGGATTTCATGTCATTAGTTAGTTTCTCTTGTGTTTCTTCCTGTTTCACTTTTCGCCGACACTCTCCATAAAAGTTTCTTGTTTTCCCTTTAGTTACCAACTATCATCGAAAATTCCTATTCTCTTGCTGTCAAATACGTTGATCAATTCATTCGTTCTTTGTTACGCTTTATCCTTTTCAATCTACATAGGTAGAAACTCAATCGCTACACTATTATTCTTGGTCAACCGCTGCTGCCCACCAGTGAGTATATCGAAGGTCAATCACAGTCGAACCTTTAAATACTTCACATATAGAAGTATTAGAAAGATAAAATAAGGCTCGTGGAAGAATGAATTGGTTCAGTCTTATCTTGGTACTCGGATCGCATGATGATCTATTTAGCCTTCTTCTCTTTCTTGCGTGCATATCATTTACCGTGTCGGTTACATGGCATCATAATATGTCACGCATAGTTTGTCTGCAGTCATGAGCCATCCCCGGCCACCCCCCTCATCTTTGCTCACCTATGCCCGGCCATTATTCCTAATACCTACCGTCTACGGCCACCCCCCGCTGTTCCTCCCTACACCGGACTGCCCTTTCCTACACCCTGCCGTCTTCTGATACCCACTATAGTCCCCCGCGCAATCCACCCCATCTTGCCATCTCCCCTGCCGTTGGCATAAATAGCCGCTGTCCCGTTTGTCTCAGAATACTAATAAGGATATCGTGTGTCGGGCCCGAAGGTCCCAGCCTAGCCCGGTAGTCCCCCACGTAATTTGCCCTCCACAGAACCATGTCTAGTGGTCAATTCCAGTCCCGTATTCTTGGCATTATCCCCGCCGTCCCTATGGGGCCCCCGGACCGTTCGGAATACCGGCAACAGATATGGCAGTTGCAGGTAATGACCAAGAATCTGGAGTCAGCGAATTCAATACCAAGAGGTTATCAGAGAGAATTGGTTACCCGGGTACTTGAGTAGTGTTCCATACAGGGACTTGTACGGTACCGTACAATTCCTGAATCGGAGAGTTGGATTGTGTGCATGCCGTCAAGCTTTGTTGCGTTCGGATATCATTCACTGAATCATGCCAACCCGGAAACAGCTTCATTACAAGTACTTCAATTTTTAGAGTACCAGCTTGGTCTTCTAAAAGTGTAATAATTCAAAGAAATTACCACCAATGTGGACAAGTTGAAAGAGCAAATGTGGAATGAACTTTGGTATCACTGCCCCCAAAGGACTGAATAGGTGTTGCGCCTTTTGGCAGTTATCTGGTAACGTCTTTTATGGGGAAGGGGCTCACGACCGGGATGCGGCTCACCCATGGCAACCAGTGGAAAATCAAACATATCTTTGACTATCTCTATGAATAATTGTGAGAGCACCTTGAAACTTTATTGGTAAGTGCTTTGGAATGTAGAGAATCAGAATATGTAAATCTTATTTCATAATTATGAACTGTTCCACTTGTACAGAGTTTTTTTAAGATTGTTTCCCTAAAACAAAACTGGTAAGGGTTTCTAGGATAGAAAATTGGAAAAATATATTAGAAGTTTTTTTATAAGTGGATTTAGAGATTGGATAGGCTCTACAATTCCATGGTCAATAATTCCCCAGCTTGTTTATTGACAATTCTAGTACATGGTAGAAACTTATAGAAAGTAAGCAAACTACATACAACTCTAGCTTATTTGACAATAAGATAGCTTGCTGTTGTAATAACCTACAACTTTAAATTTTTGCATCCTTGTTTATGGCTGTTACTTGGATAAGTATGCTCAATTTGGGGTTCAGAAAACTAGTTTTGCATATTCTGTACCTTCATTATTAAAACAAGATATAAATTATATATAAATACTTATAGCTTATAAGATTACAAAAATAATCTATCTAAACTATCTAAAACCTTACTAATTATTTTTCCTAGGATCTACCAAGTATATTACATAATTTATATATATATTTACTCAAAATAAATTAATTATATTTATTATTATAAGAGTTATTAATTATAATTAATATATTCTAATTATTCTATAATCCAATAGCAAAGTAGCAATTGAACCAAGTCTGAAGATTATATCCTAGTATTCTGGTTAGAGTAAGCTTATTAGGAAAAGTTTAGGTAGCATAGAATATACTAGTAGGTATGAATTATTTTGAGGTACAATAGTATGAAGACTTAAAGTTATTAATTTTCCTCTTTACTACTAAGAACAACATGAGGATAGTGTATGGAAAACTTCTCTGTACAATTTTAAAATCTATACAATTGCATAGACAGTCATTATGAAGTAAATTGCAAAAGATTATAGTTATAGGTTATCATAGTAGTAAGTTATCCTACTATCAAATATGCTAAATTTGTATGTAGTTTGCTCACTTTCTATAAGTTCTTACCAGGTACTATATAATAAATAAACTGGACAACTATTGACCATGGACTTATAAGGTTGATGCAATCTCTCAATCCACTTATGGGTATACTTCCTACATGTTTTTCCAATTTTTCATCCTAGGAACCCTTAGCAGTTTTGTTCTAGCAAAATAATCTTAAAAACTATGTATAACTAGAACAGTTTATAATTATGAAATGGGATTTACATATTCTGATTCACCATATTCTAAAGCACTTACCAATAAAGTTTCAAGGTGCTCCCACAATTATTCATAGAGATAGTCAAAGATATGCTTCATTTTTCACTGGTTGCCATGGGTGAGCCGCATCCCGGTCGTGAGCCGCTTCCGCCTAAATCACGTTATAGCCTAATTCCTGGCCCAGGAGAGTGCTGGGAATCTTGGTGTGGATTGTGTTTTAAGCTAGCTGGTTAATCTGAATCGGTAGTCTGGGTCAGGACTGTTTAATTAACCACTTGGGCAAGCCTACCGGTACTCAAGTGGTGTCCCAACACAGCGAGAAAACTTAACTGTTGAACTCTACAAAATCTATTTCGTTGTGATGGCTGGGGGTAGGAGTGTGCTGTGAAATATGTCATACTCGAAAAACTATTTCCAGGTGTTCTAAAAGCCTTCTCACTCCGTTGCTAGCGAATTTGTTTAACAGAATCTATTCTCGGCAATGTAGGGCAATTGCCGAACCCGTATATTCACTCCCATCCTACTCTTCCCAGAGGTACTTGGAACAATAGCAGTGTTCCTCTTAATTGGGCCTGTAGTTTATAAGCAGAAGAGAGATTGATCTGGAACACAAACTCTGAGACCTTGCATAGCGTGACAGGGCAGTCGCCCGAACTTCGGTTTTTTTTACTGTTCTCAGGAGCCAGTAGTGAACAACACGTGACTACTTACTCTAACCTCAAGCCCTCTAGGCATCCAAACCCTCATCTCCAACGGTGCACACCACACCAAGGACCATTGCCTATCAACACTCAACTTTTCACCCCCTCTGATGAATATCACATCATCCACTATTGCCCATACACCCTCAACACAACGAACGTAAGGTTTGTACATGCCAAATATTCCGCTAAAACATACGCTAATCATGATATTCAGGCATGCCTGATGAGGAATCTGGTGCCTGTTTGGGGATGTGTTTACGGGGGGGCTATGAAGGTAAGGTTTGAAAGTTCTAAATGTCCTATTACAACATGGGCTAATCAAAGATATTTAGGAATGCTTGACAAGGAGTCCAGTGCCTTGGTTAGGTAGGTCAGGGAGCAGCTAGGAGGCCGGGAATAGTTGAGTATTCGGGCAGATAACTTAGCAGTAGAGAGCAAGAAGGTATAGGAGGTAAGATGAGAGGTTGTCTGATCCCACGGGGTGGTATGTACTCACTAACATATCAGATACCTCTTGGTGTCTAGGAGGTGACATAAGGTTTGATTATAAAGAATAACTGGAACAGACAACTGACATCTAGTGTTCCCAACCGTCCGGAGGCCCAGCAGCACCCCACAGGGGGACACTCAAGAGCCCCAGATGGGACTAGGTGGCCGTGTGTGGTCTATCTGAGGAGATGAAAATTTAGGACAGGCATCTTTATGTAGGACGGACCAGTGTTCCCAAGCCTCCAGTCCGTCCGTGCTTGGCTTCGGACGGGAGGGACACCGGTTTCTGGAACTCTGCCCTGGACGGATGCCCGTCCTGTGATCCGTCCTAACCACTACCCGGGACGGCCGACCGGACCCCATACGTGTCTCACCTGCAAATGGCCCTACAGATGAGAGCCGGGCCCTGCGAATGGCGGCCGGGCCCTACAGATGACGGCCGGAAATTGTCATTTGGATTAAGACTCCCGGGCCCGGGCGTCAACCCCATTGACGGCGGTCTTTATCAAAGACGGACGCCATGCCCTGCCGTCCCTACCCACCCTGCCCGGGACGGTTGAGAACACTGAGGATGGTGGGCCCTAAAGGGTAAAACAGTGGTGGTCCACGGGACAGTAGGGAACCTCTGTAAACTGCCTGGCACCTCTGGGGACTGTGGGAGACTGGCGAGGACTACTATGGACGATAGGAGACTACTGTGCATGGAAGGGGACTGCTGGGGACTGACAGGGACCGACAGTGACCGCGGGGTACTACCGGGAACTGACAGGGACCGACAGCGACCGCGGGGGACTGCCGGGGACTGACAGGGACTGCGGGAGACAGTCGGGGACTAGCGAGGACTACTATGGTTGGCAGGGGACTACCGGGACAGCGGGGGAGCACCGGGGGAGTTCCGGGGACTACCAGGGAGTACCAGGGACTGCCAGGGATGGCCGGGCACTGCGGTGGATAACCCCTTATACCACAAACAACCTCAGATACTGTTTAAACATTGGGGCTGACAAGGTCATTTTGTTCATAGGATTTCATGCCGTAAGCCGGTAGTCCTCAGTACTCCGTCCTAGCACCCCGTATAAGACGGACTACGATTGGTGGTATGTCCCGCCCTTCCCTAAAGACAGGCTGACTAGATGGTTGAGAACATTGCTGACATGTGAAACTTTATTCTGTTTGGTGAAATTTTGTGGAAGTCGACCCCATTCTATCCCCTTCCCCATTCCGTGATGTGATGCTAACTTTTTGTTTTTTCTAGGTACCTCAGCTTGGATTGACACCTTGACGCGGTGCTGGGGCTTCTCACTAAGATCAATCCACTTGGCCAGTTAGACAGTGAGTGTTTGGAGGCAAAGCGATTGTGGTACTAGTGGAGTATATATATTTTTGCATGACAATATGACAGACTATCTCCTAAGCTCTCTCCATGGTCGTGGGGGAAAAGGGGTATTGCAATATTTCCCCTACATCACAACGGGATGTTTACACAAACAGAGCTGGGCTGTGCCAACGTAAATTAGTGACAGGGTTTAGCCATCATACTTGATTCCTCGATCCCACTTGGTCAAGGTGAAAAATGGATTGGGAGTTAGGGGCTCAAAATACCTACTTCCATCACACTTTTATTCCTTCATGAAGGTGTTAATCGCAGCCCTGCCCTTGGGTGTAATTCCAACAAGTGTCTCAGTGTTCTGGACCGTCCAGTCCATCTGTCTTTGGGGTAGGGCCGGGCGGACCGCTGGCTGTTGTTCATCCTTTTTCTAGTCTATGGACGGACTAGGGCAGATGGAGGTGGGACGGGACTCTTGTAAATCACCGGTGCTCTACTTAATAGCCGGCATTACCACTGAGACTCCGGGTATGGCCAGAGTCTTCAGAGCTCGATTTCCTATTTGTAATACTTATGATATTTCAATTGGCAAGTAGGATGGAAGGTTCTGAAGGTTCTGTGAAGGATATGGGACAAGCGTATCCTGTCGATATATTCACTTCTATTCAAGAGCAACAGCGAGAGTGGTAAAAGAACAAGTAGAGATTGATATCGTCTGACAAAGAAAGGAACAAAAAAATGGTCTGATAGATAACTCTTAGGAAAAGAATGGCGACATACAGAGTCTTTTATAGGGAGTTAGAAAGAACACGAAAAGAAAGAAATGCAAAGGATAAAACGATTAGACGTAAGAAATCCGTCGCAGTTCTGACCCTTCAAACAAGATAGAAACAGATCAAGTATCACAACTAACATCTAACACTGGACTGTTCCAGTTCTCATACCACTTGTTTAATCGCCATTGACCCCTACTTCCACTATCCACATCCAGCGGGTGTGATAGATTCCCAAACACTAATAGTTTCTGGTGATGACGCCGAAACACTAGGTCCAGCCATAGTCTGTTTCAACAGGTTCATTGACATCTGGGTATCATATGGGATGTTTAGCCGGAGCAGGATTATGGCACATGTTTCAAAGGAGGGACGTGACTGGTTGATAAAAGCGGGGTAAAGAGAGGTTAAGAGAATCTCAGAGAGTGTATTAGAAGAGGGGTATGGAGGTGGTCGAGAGGTATAAAGGGGAGATGGGATTGCGTGGGAAAGGAAAGAACAGTGTAGCAGATAACAGCAACGAAAACAGGATCCCAAGAAATCTATACCAGTCAGATACAGAAGCTTTCCATACACAGAACGTGAATGATTCCATTGAAATCACAAAACCATGTGCGTAAACTAATAAGCCCCGGAGAATTCATTTTTAAGAAATAAAACAGTCCGAAGCCTTTGCCAAACTAGCACTCAAAAACGGCCGGCATGGATCCACAAGGCAGCGAGAATATCCTCAATCTTTTGAATGTCTGGACCCAAGAGGGTTAGTTGGGTTTCCCGGTAATTCTTCAGGAAAATCCCGGGTATTCTGCTGGGTGAACTTCTGTTGCATCGGTTCTTTGGCTTTGTTGCGACATCACCAATATAGTTAAATCGAATGATTTATAGAAGTATTAGAAAGATAAAATAAGGCTTGTGGAAGAATGAATTGGTTCAGTCTTATTTTGATACTCGGATCACATGATGATCTATTTAGCCTTCTTCTCTTTCTTGCGCGCATATCATTTACCGTGTCGGTTACATGGCATCATAATATGTCACGCATAGTATGTCTACAGTCCCTAGCAGTCATGAGCCATCCCCGGCCACCCCCCTCATCTTTGCTCACCTATGCCCGACCGTCATTCCTAATACCTACGGTCTACGGCTACCCCTTGCGCTCTATCCCTACACTCGACTGCTTTTTCCTACACTCTGCTGTCTTCTGATACCCACTATAGCCCCCGGCGCAATCCACCCCATCTTGCCATCTCCCCTGCCCTTGGCCTGAGTAGCGGCTGTCCCGTTTGTCTCACAATACTGATAAGGGTGTCGCGTGTCGGGCCCGACGGTCCCAGCCCAGCCCGGTAGTCCCCTACATAATTTGCCCTCCACAGAACCATGTCTAGTGGTCACGTCCAGTCCCGTATTCTTGGCATTATCTCCGCTGTCCCTATGGGGCCCCCGGACGGTTCGGAATACCGGCAACAGACATGGCGGTTGCAGGTAATGAGCAAGAATCTGGAGTCAGCGAATTCAATACCAAGAGGTTATCAGAGAGAATTGGTTACCCGGGTGCTTGAGTAGTGTTCCATACAGGGACTCGTCCGGTAGTGTGAGGGTGAAAAATGTGTTTGCTCTGGTTTTCTTTTTTTTCTCTTAAGCTCTGGGTTTTGTATTGTTGAGTTAGGTTTGTTTGAGCTGTTAGGGTTTGGTTGTAACTGGCCATGGTGGTGTGCTGTGGACCAGAGAGGACCTAAAGAGATTTTTTCCTTCCTCCCTCTTCAGAGAAGAGGTGAACCCAACGAAGAGCTGCAGAGAAGAACTCAAGGAGACAACGAACGGAAATGAAGTCAACAACGAACACGAAAGCCTGTACCTACGGTTGATAATTCTTCTTTGGTTGTTCTTTCATTTCTTTACATCAATTGATTTGTACTGACCTAATCCCGGAGCTCCTTTTCTTGCGTGAGGTATCGATTACCGATTTGATTTTGTAAGTGAGTGAAGCTTACCCGATTTGTGTGTTTTGTTTTCCGACCCCGATCCGTCACTTTCAGTACCATACAATTCCTGAATCGGAGAGTTGGATTGTGTGCATGCCGTCAAGCTTTGTTGCATTCGGATATCATTTGCTGAACCGTGACAACCCGGAAACAGCTTCATTACAAGTACTTCAATTTTTAGTGTATCAGCTCGGTCTTCTCAAAGTGTAATAATTCAAAGAAATTCCCACCAATGTGGACAAGTTGAAAGAGTGAATGTGGAATGAACTTTGGTATCACTACCCCCAAAGGACTGAAGAGGTGTTGTGCCTTTTGGCAGTTATCTGGTACAGCCCAATTCCTGGCCCTGGAGAGTGCTGGGAATTTTGGTGTGGATGGTGTTTTAAGCTAGGCGGTTAATCTGAATCAGTAGTCTGAGTTAGGACCATTTGATCAACCACTTGGGCAAGCCTACCGGTAATAAAGTGGTGTCCCAACGCAGCGAGAAAACTTAACTGTTGAACTCTACAAAATCTATCTCGTTGTGATGGCTGGGGGTAGGAGTGTGATGTGAAATATGTCATACTCGAAGAAATTATTTCCAGGTGTTCTGAAAGCCTTCTCCCTCCCTTGCTAGCGAATTGTTTAACAGAATCTATTCTCGGCAATGGAGGGGGACTGGCCATTAATTGTCATCGTTCAATAGCATGTACTTGTGGCATGAGCTGCATGACCTTGTAATAAAATTGCCCCTTTCCACAACTCCAAGTCCTCAATCCCGCATCCCCCTTACCCTACACCAAACTCTCCATGAGCAGCTACCATCCTTATCAATATTTCATTTTTACTTTACTGCACCGGAAAGATAGGGATTCCAGTAGCCCGGCCCGGTGCTGTGCTAAGTCTCGGATGGTTATTCGGAATGACAAATCCCTCCGACAAAACTTGCCGCCCGGGGCAGAAAGTTTGCTGCCCACGACACTACGTACTCTCTCGCCGCCATGGACAGCGCTTCTAGTAAGATTCTATGTGCTCACCCACCTGGAAGGTTCGGTAATTGAAATTATAAACAATCGGTAGAGCGTAATCATTGTGTTCCCACATCACCCATCATATGCTTACGGTGGGATCGTGAGGGGATCTATATTTCACCGTTATTGCTGCGGCCCGTTGGAACTTGGAAGAGTCCTACCCCCTATGGCCATATTGGTCCAGGGGGGGAGATCTCCCACATGGAGCTGGGCCCGGGGTCAAATACTTCTGATATCTCGTGGGAATACGAACTGGTCTCTCAGGACCTCTATTTTAGGGAGACCGGGGCTGTTCAGGAGATGGGTTAATGGAAGAGTTTGCTGGGCACTCCTGATAAGGAATCAGGTCCCTTTTAGGGATGGTTCTACGGGGGGGTTATGTGGTGTGAGAGTGGACCGTTGGACAAAAAAACAGCCGATGGTGGTGGAGGAGAGAGGAACTTCGTTACTGTTCTCAGGAATGGGCCTGCAAACTAAATACCACACAACAAAAAACATGCAGTGTTCCCGGACGTCCAGCCCATCCGTCCTTGGCTTTGGGTGGGATGGACGCCGGTTCCTGGGACTGCCCTGGATGGGCGTCTCTCCTGTGATCCGTCCTAACCTCTACCTGGGAGGGCTGACCAGGCCCTATAGGTGTCTCACCTGCAAATGGCCAGGCAGATGGGAGCTGGGCCCTGCAGATGACGGCCGGAGGATGCCATTTGTATTAAGACTCCCGGACCCGGGCGTCAACCCCTCGGGTGGCGGTCTTTATCAAAGACGGACGCTATGCCCTGAGGCCCGGGACGCCCAGGACTACAAGCTCACCAGGGCCCTCTAGGGTGCCCTAGGCGGTTGGGAACACTGACAACATGTGACTACCCACTCTAACTTCAAGCCCTTGAGGCATCCAAACCCTCATCTCCGATGGTGCACACCACACCAACGACCGCCACCTATTAAGGCTCATCACTTTCACTCCCTCTGATGCACACCACCTCATCCGCCATTGCCCATACACTCTCAGCAGTGTAAAGGTAAAGTTTGAACATGCCAAACTCCACAAAAACGTACGCTAATCACGATACTTAGGCATGCCTAGTGAGGAATCCGGCGCCTTTTGGGGATGTATTTACGGGGGGCTGTGAAGGTAAGGTTTGGTAGTGCTAAATGTTCTGTTATAACGCACACCAATCACTATATTTAGGCATGCTTGAAGGGGGATCGGGTGCCTGTTCGGGGATATGTTTATGGGCAGACAATGAAGGTAAGGTTTGAAAGTGCTAAATGTTCCATTACAACGTGTACTAATCATGATATTTAGGCATGCTTGGTGAGGAATCCGGTGCCTTGGTTGGGGAAGTGGGGGAGGGGGGGGGGCAGATGGCGGTGGGGAGCGAGAAGTTATAGGAGGTAAGATGAGAGGTTGTCTGATCCCATGGGGTGGCATATACTCACTCGTGTATCAGATACAGCTTGGTGTCTGGGAGGTGACATAAAGTTTGATTGAAAAGAATAACTGGAACGAGAAACTGACATCTAGTATTCTCAACCGGCCGGAGGCCCCAGGCATTGCCCCACGGGGGGACTGTCAAGAACCACAAATGGGACTGGACAACCGTGTGCAGTCCGTCCGAGGAGGTGAAAATTCAGGATGCGATCTTTATGTAGGACGGTAGGCCCTACATGGATAAACAGTGCTGGTCAAGAGGACTGTAGGGGACCTCTGGAAACTGTCCGGCACTGCCGGGGACCTCTGGGGGCTACTGTTGACGACGGGGGACTACCACGGACGGCGGGGGAGACTGCTCGCGACTGACAGAGACCGCGGGGGCTGTCGGGGAGTAACAGAGACCGTGGGGTACTGCCGGGGACTGACAGGGACTGACAGGGACCGACAGTGACTGCGGGGTACTGCCGGGGACTGACAGGGACTGACAGGGACCGACAGTGACTGCGGGGTACTGCC
>LN891015.1:196538-273108 GCA_900010015.1 Tuber aestivum | reverse complement strand
CCGGGGACTGACAGTGACCGTGAGGGACCGCCGGGGAGTGCCAGGGGCTGACAGGGACTGCGGGAGACAGTCGGGGACTAGCGAGGACTACTATGGTTGGCAGGGGACTACCGGGACAGCGGGGGAGCACCGGGGGAGTTCCGGGGACTGGGCAGGACTACTACGCATGGTGGAGGACTACCGTGGGCAGTGAGGGGACTGGCCAGGACTACTTTGGACGGCGGGGGGACTGCGGAGGCACTACCGGGGACTGCCAGGGATGGCCATGCACTGCGGTGGATAGCCCCTTATACTGCAAACAATCTTAGATACTGTTTAAACATTGGGGCTGACCAGGTCATTTTGTTCATAGGATTTCAGGCTGTAAGCCGGTAGTCCTCAGTACTCCGTCCTACCACCCCAGAAAAGACGGACTACGATTGGCGATATGTCCCCCCTTCCCCAAGGACACACTGAATAGATGGTTGGGAACATTGCTGACATGTGGAACTTTATTCCACTGTCTGGTAAAATTTTGTGGAAGTCGACCCCATCCCACCCCCTTCCCCATTCCGTGATGTGATGCTAACTTTTTGTTTTTTCTAGGTACCTCAGCTTGGATTGACACCTTGACGCGGTGCTGAGGCTTCTCACTAAGATCAATCCACTTGGCCAGTTAGACAGTGAGTGTTTGGAGGCAAAGTGATTGTGGTACTAGTGGAGTATATATATTTTTGTATGACAATATGACAGACTGTCTCCTAAGCTCTCCCTGGTCGTGGGGGAAAAGGGGTGTTGCAATATTTCTCCTACATTAGAAGGGGATGTTTACACAAACAGAGCTGGGCTGTGCCAATGGAAATTAGTGACAGGGTTTAGCCATCATACTTGATTCCTCGATCCTACTTGGTCAAGGTGAAAAATGGATTGGGAGTTAGGCGCTCAAAATACACACTTCTATCACTTTTATTCCTTCATGAAGGTGTTATTTTGCAGCCCTGCCCTTGGGTGTAATTCCAACAAGTGTCCCAGTGTTCTGGACCATCCAGTCCATCCGCCTTTGGGGCAGGGCCGGGTGGACCGCTGGCTGTAGTCCGTCCTTTTTCTAGTCTATGGACGGACTCGGGCAGATGGAGGTAGGACGGGACTCTTGTAAATTCCCGGTGCTCTACTTGATAGCCGGCATTACCACTGAGACTCCGAGTATGCCCAGAGTCTTCAGAGCTCGATTTCCTATTTGTAATGCTTATGATATTTCAATTTGTAAGTAGGATGGAAGGTTCTTGAGGTTCATTGATATCCGGGTATCATATGGGATGTTTAGCCGGAGCGAGGTCATAGCACATGTTTGAAAGGAGGGACGCCACTGGTTGATAAAAGCGGGGTAAAGATAAGTTAAGAGAAGCTCAGAGAGTGTATTAGAAGAGGGGTATGGGGGTCGTTTTACAAATAATGCAACAAGGTACGGCTTCAACCAAGACTTTTCGATTTATAGAAGAAAGTAACGATAGATCAGGAGAAACAGATAGAGAAAAGACTGACAAGTAGGAAGGAAAACAACTTATGAACGAGATGACTTCTTGTTGCTCTGAAGGAAAAATAAACAAAGGAAATACAGGACTTATAATCACATCAAACCCGAACTTCCTAACCTCCGTGGAAATACTTCTATCCTCCTCCCCTAATACTAGTGTGAAGAGAAAAGATTTCCTTGTTTCGCATCACTAGTCTGTAACACTGTTGCTACACAGGAAAAAATCTTTTCCACTGTCAAAACATCTCCGGTCAGGAACCTGCTTCAACCAGGGCCCAAAACAGAACATTGGTGACACTTCAGAGAGCATGCTGCACAGTAACTTCTGATTTTCAACAGGTGGTCGAGAGGTATAAAAGGGAGATGGGATTGCATGGGAAAGGACAGAAGAGTGTGGCAGATAACAGCAACGAAAACAGGATCCAAGAAATCTATACTAGTTAGATACAGAAGCTTTCCTTACACAGAATGTGAATGATTCCATTGAAATCACAAAACCATATGCGTAAATTAATAAGCCCCGGAGAATTCATTTTTAAGAAATAAAACAGTCCAAAGCCTTTGTCAAACTAGCACTCAAAAACGGCCCGCATGGATCCACAAGGCAACAAGAATATCCTCAATCTTCTGAATGTCGGGACCCAAGAGGGTTAGTAGGGTTTCCCGGTAATTCTTCAGGAAAATCCCGGGTATTCTGCTGGGTGAACTTCTGTCGCATTGGTTCTTTGGCTTTGTTGCGACATCACCAATATAGTTAAATCGAATGATTTATAGAAGTATTAGAAAGATAAAATAAGGCTTGTGGAAGAATGAATTGGTTCAGTCTTATCTTAATACTTGGATCACATGATGATCTATTTAGCCTTCTTCTCTTTCTTGCGCGCATATCATTTACCGTGTCGGTCACATGGCATCATAATATGTCACGTATAGTTTGTCTGCAGTCCCTGGCAGTCATGAGCCATCCCCGGCCACCCCCCTCATCTTTGCTTACCTATGCCCGGCCGTCATTCCTAATACCTACCGTCTACAGCCCCCCGCAGTCCATCCCTACGCGCGACTGCCCTTTCCTACACCCTGCCGTTTTCTGATACCCACCATAGTCCCCCGCGCAATCCACCCCATCTTGCCATCTCCCCTGCCGTTCGCCTAAGTAGCCGCTATCCCGTTTGTCTCACAATACTGATAAGGGTATCGCGTGTCGGGCCCGGCGGCCCCAGCCTAGCCCGGTAGCCCCCTACGTAATTTGCCCTCCACAGAACCATGTCTAGTGGTCACGTCCAGTTCGGTATTCTTGGCATTATCCCCGCCGTTCCTATGGGGCCCCCGGACGGTTCGGAACACTAGCAACAGACATGGCGGCTGCAGATAATGACCAAGAATCTAGAGTCAGCGGATTCAATACCAAGGGGTTGTCAGAGAGAATTGGTTACCCGGATGCTTGAGTAGTGTTCCATACAGGGACTTGTACGGTAACGTAAATCACGTGGATCCGGGACATCACCCGGAAGCGGAATGGCGCAATCGCACTAAAGTGAGACAATGTGCTAAGGTAGTTACCCCGCTCCAAAACATCATCAAAGTACCCAAATCACTCCACAATGCCAGCAGTGAAGAAGTGCAATAATACCGGTCGCGAGACACGTATTGCAGCCGCAATTAGGTCCCTAAAGGAAGGCCGTCAGGAAAGCATCTGGGCAGCTGCTGAGGCTTTCAACGTTCCAAAGTCCACACTCTACTGCCATTATACCGGAGAACGAACCAGCCGCCATCTTGTGCAGGTCGATAACCAGTTAGTTTCAGCTGAGGAAGAGAAAGCAATAGTGGCTTGGTGTAAGGAGCAGGATAACCGAGGGTTTCCACCATGATTAGATATGGTAAAAAGTATGGCGCTTTTTCTGTATGAGAAGAGAACGGGCGATAAGGGTAAAAGATTAGGAAAAAATTGGATGACGAGGTTTCTTGACCGTCATCCTGATATGGCTACTAAGTTTAGTATGAAACTGGACCGTCAGAGGGCACATGCGAGCTGTCCATGGCTATTGCGAGATTATTTCGCAAAACTCTCTCAAATTATCCGCCAGCATAACCTAAAGCCCTTTCAAATCTTTAATATGGACGAGAAAGGGTTCTTGATGGGGATCGCAGCAAGAGCAAAGGTTATCTGTCACCGCAGGCGCAAAAACCCTCGTGTTACACATGAAGGAACTCAAGAAATGGTCACGGTAGTTGAAACGATTTGCACTGCTGGCTATGCTCTTCCACCACTAGTAATTAATAAAGGTAGTGCACAGTACAAGGGCTGGTATACCAATTTAAGTACTACGATGGCTGACTACCAGTTTGCATTTTCCCCTAATGGGTGGACTGACGATGCGGTGGCTTTGAAATGGGTTACGGAATTGTTTGAACCCTGTACTGCATCAATTGCCCCTCTTCCTCGACTCCTAATACTGGACGGTCATGGCTCCCATATCACATGGGAGTTTTCCACCTATTGCAAGCAGAAAAATATTATTCTGTTTTGTCTCCCATCCCACTCAACACATCTACTCCAGCCCCTCGACGTGGGAGTCTTCGGCCCACTACAAAACTTTTATGGCCGTGAAGTTGACAACTATAGCCGAAACAGTGAAGAGGGTATAAAGAAGTCAGTTTTTATTCCTCTTCTGCATGATGCCTGAATCGCGGCAATCACCAAGCGCAATATTGAACAGGCATTTGCTACAACAGGCATTGTACCACTTAATCCACGCTGCGTTTACACTAAACTAAAGCCTACGTACGATGATAAGCGGAACGTACTTCCTTCTACCAGTAGTACTCTACCTTTCCGCATACCAAAAAGCTCTCGCGATATCCGCAGTCAACTACAGGCTGCAAACCATTACATAGATAATGGTGCCTCAGTCACAAAAATTAAGAAAATCCTAAAATCTCTCAGTCATGCTGCATTATTGTCAATGGCCGAGAAAGAGATTCAGGAGAAGGTGTGCGATGGCTTACAGCAGAAAAAGACCTACAACACTCGAGCAGACCGAAAGCAGCTCTTAAAAGCTCATGTGCTTACTGGCAAAGAGCTTATTAGATTGCGCAGGGCAAGAGAAGAGCTTGATTGCCATCCTAAAAAATCATGTCAACAGAAGAAAAAAACCACCACTCCGATTACACTTCCAAGTACTCTACACCCTGAGCCTGACTTCCGGAACGAGCCTGAATACACCCAAATAGCTTTAACCTCAGAAAAAGCTGTAACGCCTACTACTCCTAATACCGATCAGGCTATTGAGGTGGTTTCTGATGCGTTGTGGAAACCTTACCAAAACACCTTCTCTGCTCGCCGCCGCCGCTCCTCCGATACCCCCTTCAGACCTCTTTTTGCCCGCACCCATATGCCAGACCGCCCTCTCCATATGAAGCTATGCTCAAAGCGCTAGTTTTTTCTTTCTTATGCCTCTTTTTTGGTATATTTCCCCCTCTTATCGATCTCAATATACTTATCCATAACTAATTTATTTAAAAATCCAGGTTTTTATTTTATTTTTTTAACTTCTCATAGATACTCTTGGTCTGGGTTTCCTCATTCTATCACTGGTTTCAGGATATTTTTATGATTTTTTCTTGCAAAGTTACCATTGAATTGTTTTCTTTGTTTAATTGGTTGTACACTGTCCCGGTGCACGGTGTTGTCCCGGAAACCGGTGATTTACGTTACCGTACAATTCCTGAATCGGAGAGTTGGATTGTGTGCATGCCGTCAAGCTTTGTTGCATTCGGATATCATTTGCTGAACCGTGACAACCCGGAAACAGCTTCATTACGAGTACTTCAATTTTTAGAGTATCATCTCGGTCTTCTAAAAGTGTAATAATTCAAAGAAATTCCCACCAATGTGGACAAGTTGAAAGAGCGAATGTGGAATGGACTTTGGTATCACTACCCCCAAAGGACTGAAGAGGTGTTGTGCCTTTTGGCAGTTATCTGGTATAGCCTAATTCCTGGCCCCGGGGAGTGCTGGGAATCTTGGTGTGGATTGTGTTTTAAGCTAGCTGGTTAACCTGAATCGGTAGTCTGGGTCAGGGCTGTTTAATTAACCACTTGGGCAAGCCCACCGGTACTCAAGTGGTGTCCCAACACAGCGAGAAAACTTAACTGTTGAACTCTACAAAATCTATCTCGTTGTGATGGCTGGGGGTAGGAGTGTGCTGTGAAATATGTCATACTTGAAAAACTATTTCGAGGTGTTCTAAAAGCCTTCTCCCTCCGTTGCTAGCCAATTGTTTAACAGAATCTATTCTCGGCAATGGAGGGGGACTGGCCATTAATTGTCATCGTTCAATAGCATGTACTTGTGGCATGAGCCGCATGACCTTGTAATAAAATTGCCCCTTTCTACAACTCCAAGTCCTCAATCCCGAATCCCCCTTACCCTACACCAAACTCTCTACGAGCAGCTACCATCCTTATCAATATTTTATTTTTACTTTACTGCACCGGAAGATAGGGATTCCAGTAGCCCGGCCCGGTGCTGTGCCAAGTCTCGGATGGTTATTCGGAATGACAAATCCCTCCGACAAAACTTGTCGTCCGGGGTAGAAAGTTTGCTGCGCACAACGCCGCACACTCTCTCGCCCCCATAGAAAGCGCTTCTAGTAAGATTCTATGTGCTCATCCACCTGGAAGGCTCGGTAATTGAAATGATAAACGATCGGTGGGGCGCAATTATTGTGTTCCCACATCACCCATCGTCTGCTTACGGTGAGATCGTGAGGGGATCTATATTTCACCGGTATTGCTGCGGCCCGTTGGAACTTGGAAGAGTCCTACCCCCTTTGGTCATATTGGTCGAGTGGGAGATCTCTCGCATGGAGCTGGACCCGGTCAAATACTTCTGACACCTCGTCGGAATACGAACTGGTCTCTCAGGACCTCTATTTTAGGGAGCGCGGGGCTGTTCGGGGGATGGGTTAATGGAAGAGTTTTCTGGACACTCCCGATAAAGAATTAGGTGCCTTTTGGCGATGGTTCTACAGGGGAGTTATGTGGTGTGAGGGGGGACCATTGGACAAAACAAACAGACGATGGTGGTGGAGGAGAAAGGAACTTCGTTACTGTTCTCAAGAGCTAGCAGTGAACAACATGTGACTACTTACTCTAACCTCAAGCCCTCTTGGCATCCAAACCCTCATTTCCAACGGTGCACACCACACCAAGGACCATTACCTATTAACACTCAACTCTTCACTCCGTCTGATGCACATCACATCATCCACTATTGCCCATATACTCACAACACAATGAACGTAAGGTTTAAACGTACCAAATATTCCACTAAAACGTACACTAATCATAATATTCAGGCATACCTATTGAGGAATCTAGTGCCTATTTAGGGATATATTTACGGGGGGGCTATGAAGGTAAGGTTTGAAAGTTCTAAATGTCCTATTACAACATGCGCTAATCAAAGATATTTAGGAATGCTTGACCCCGTCCAGTGCCTTTGTTGGGTAGGTCAGGGAGCAGCTGGGAGGCCGGGAATGGTTGAGTATTCGGGGCAGATAGCAGTAGAGAGCAAGAAGGTATAGGAGGTAAGATGAGAGGTTGTCTGATCCCACGGGGTGGTATGTACTCACTAACATATCAGATACCTCTTGGTGTCTAGGAGGTGACATAACGTTTGATCATAAAGAATAACTGGAGCAGGCAACTGACATCTAGTGTTCCCAACCGTCCGGAGGCCCGGCAGCACTCCACGGGGGGACTCTCAAGAGCCCCAGATGGGACTAGGTCCATCTGAGGAGATGAAAATTTAGGACGGGCATCTTTACGTAGGACGGTCAGTGTTCCCAAGCGTCCAGTCAGTCCGTCCTTGGCTTCGGACGGGATGGACACCGGTTTCCGGAACTCTGCCCTGGACGGACGCCAGTCCTGTGGTCCGTCCTAACTACTACCCGGGACGGCCAGCCAGGCTCTATAGGTGTCTCACCTGCAAATGGCCATGCAGATGAGAGCCGGGCCCTGCGAATGACGGCTGGGCCTTACAGATGACGGCCAGGCCCTATAGACGACGGCCGGGCCCTGCAGATGATGGCCGGAAGTTGTCATTTGTATTAAGACTCCCGGGCCCGAGCGTCAAGCCCTCGGACGGCGGCCTTTATCAAAGACAGACGCCATGCCCTGCCATCCTTACCCACCCTGCGCGGGACGGTTGGTTTTGATTTGGTTATATGAGATAGAATGAATGCGTGATATTCATGTGCAAGTGAACGACTTACTATCTATATCAGAGAAAGGAAAAAAGGCCGGCTTTTATCCCAATAGAAAAAACAACAAAAGCGTAAGTAGAAAAACTTTTCCTCCTCTTGATTCACACTACTGGTAGCCGGTAACAGGAGTGCCTCAGAGGTTCTTAGTGAAACGACATAAAACGAAAAACCAAAACACAAGTGCGAAACGATCGTATATACTAGTTTGCATATCAATAACCTCCCCTGCATGTTTCAACAGTTGGGAACACTGAGCACGGTGGGCCCTAAAGGGTAAAACAGTGGTGGTCAACAGGACAGTAGGGAACCTCTGTAAACTACCCGGCACTACCAGGCACCTCTAGGGACTATCGGGGACTAGCGAGGACTATTATTGACGATAGGAGACTACTGTGAATGGCAGGGGACTGCTAGGGACTGACAGAGACAACAGGGGCTGCCGGGGACTGACAGGGACTGACAGTGACCGCGGGGTACTGCCGGGGACTGCCGGGGACTGACAGAGACAACAGGGGCTGCCGGGGACTGCGGGGAACTGCCGTAGACTACTATGGACGACGGGGGACTACTGTGGATGATGGGGAGACTTCCGGGGCACTGCAGGTGATAACGCGTTATACCACAAACAATTCCAGATACCGTTGAAACATTGAGGCTGACAAGATCATTTTGTTCATAGGATTTCAGCCTGTAAGAAGGTAGTCCGCAGGAGCCCGTCCTAACACTCCAGAAAAGGCGGACTAGTGTTCTCAACCGTCCGGGGCCCCCGTAGGGCCCGAAGGAGGGACTGCCAAGTGCCCGGGACGGGACGGGACGGCAACATATGGTCCGTCCTCGTCCTTGAACTCCTAGGACGGCCGTCATGAGGAAGGACGATGAGCCCCACGGTCTAAGGCAACTTCTAGTATGGGACGGCAGGTGACTACATAGGACCACCGGGGATCTTAGGGGACGGCGGGGGACGGTGAGGAAGGGCTGGGGGTTTAAGGGCCGGCAGGGGATGGTGGGTGACTGTGGGTGACGGCAGGGAACTGTCGGTGGATGGTCCTTCACTCTTATGTGTCGGGCAAGTTTAGGAAAAGACCGGATGAGACGACACAATGCAGTCCGTCCTGGCCCTGGTCCAGGACGGGCGGACTACCCTGTTGCGAACACTGAGACGGACTACAGTCTATAGTCCGTCCCTCCCTACCCCAAAGACAGACTAGCCGGATGATTGAGAATACTGCTGACATCTAGGACTTTGTTCTATGGTTTGGCGAAGTTTTGTGGAAGTCGATCCCATTCTATCCCCTTCCCCATTCCGTGATGTGATGCTAACTTTTTTGTTTTTTCTAGGTACCTCAGCTTGGATTGACACCTTGACGCGGTGCTGGGGCTTCTCACTAAGATCAATCCACTTGACCAGTTAGATAGGGAGTGTTTGTGGAAGTAAAGTAATTGTGGTAGCAGCGGTGTGTATATATTTTTATATGGCAATATGACAAAGAATGTCTCCTAAGCTCTCCATTGTCGCGGGGGGAAAAGGGGTGTTGCAATATTTCCCCTAAACCACAAGGGGATGTTTACACAAAAAGAGCTGGACAGCGCCAACGCAAGTTAGTGAAAAGGTTTTGGCCATCATACTTGATTCCCCAATTCCACTTGGTCAAGGTGTAGAGGGGATTGGTGGTTGTGGGCGGTGTTCCCAGGCGTCCTATGGTCCATCCTACCCTCTACCCGGGACGGCCGGCCGGGCCCTACAAGTGCCTCGCCTAAAAATTGCCCCGCAGACGACGGCCGATTTGCGGATCCACAAGCACCGCCCTGCTATCCAATCAGTCCCATGCGGAGCGAATCTCAAGGAGCTGTGGGAACTGAGCGCCACATATGAGGAGGTGCGAGTCCTGCACGGTGCTGCTGGAAAGGTACCTTCCCAAGGTCCTAGCGACAACGGATGTGCCGTACTGGTGTTACATCATACAGCGCATTTGAAAACATTTCCACCGCAAATTATGCAGAGCAACAGACTTAGTCCACCGATCTCATCAACTTGTAGTAGTAGTAGCAAAATCCACTTGCACTTCTTATACATTGAAATGATTTTTTTTACTGGTACTTTTGTTGCTGCCAAGGCCTTGTGATGGTACTTTTTCCCCCGCGAAGACTTTTCTAAAGAGAGAGGGAATAGGAACAATTCCCATCCACCATGTAAATACCCCCCCCGCAAACCGTCATCGTGAAAACGCCGTATATGCCCCCTCACAATATCATCACGCATAGCGAATGGAGGGGAGCATGGAAATTCGTTTTTGGCACCTACTGTAGGGTTTGCATATTGCTTGTGTTACTGTAGCTCGTGTAAAAAAAACTTGGAAATTGCAGGTTTCAGAAGCTCACACAAACGGAGTTATGACACCTCTTTTTCTTTCTCAAAAAAAAGAGAAACCTTGATACATCTATTGAATAGCCAGAGCTTTCGCTAAGCAGGGGCCGACATAATTAAACAACCCTTCCTTCGTACTGTATAACCCTACAAAGAATGGGGGCCACCCTGTATCTCGAGTGGAAAACACACAATCGAAAATCAAACATATCAGCGAACAAGGACTCTCACGACCCTTTTCGAGCAATCAACTCCACAGCACTAGATAGAAACGAAGGAACATAATTTCAATAATTTTGTCCAACCCTTTTTTTATAGGAACAATTCCAGCCGGTAAAGCAAAGCAAGCAGAGAAATAGATGAAGGAAAACATGGCCACATAAGAAAAATAGACCCAACTATCCACCCACCAACACCATCCAGTAGGTCTAACCTTCACTAACAAGAGCTAGCTCTGGAGGGGCAAAGATGTTAGAAAAACGGACTCAAAAGTGAATACATTTCTATCGGAGGGAAGGAGGACTTACACGCCATCCTCTCACTTACTTTCTCCATGTCTTCCGGTGGACCCGCTACTCCTTGGTAGCTCCTTCGCCCATCACTTGGCCGGCACCAAAGCGCCAACTCTTGGCTTTAGCTCCTTGGTGCAAAGGTTCCTCGCATTGATCCTTTCCATAAACGGGACCCTTCATGTGTTCGCGGCGGGTCATGATCCCGGCGAGGAATTTTCTTGCATCGATTCTACCATCGAAGGCATATTCAGCCCACGATGTCCCATCGGCAGTTTCAACGATTTCGACTCTTTGCAAAGAGGTAGGAGTTATTTGCAACTTTGGCGCAAGTCTAGAGAACTCTCGCACCACCTCGCTCCTGCCGACTCCTGGATTGAGAGGTACTCTTATCACTCTAGATTCCTCGGCGGCACTAACACCAGCGGCCCTACGTACTTCAAGTAGCTTCGAGTCAACTGGGAGATTGTTGATGGTGAGTCTTGGCGGTTTCTGGACCCACTCATGGAAGGCAAGAGCATGTCTCTCATGGAAAAAGTAGACTAGCGCGATAGGCTTGCCGAAATGTACCTCGAGGAGGATTTGCTCAAGCTTTCCTCCACGGATTATCCGACACAACTCCGAAGCTTTTGTGCCCTGTGGAAAATTCGTGAGCACTACGCAGCGCGATTCAGCGGCCACGCTCGTGATGAATTTCCCACTAGGCCCGTCTTCATTAGAGGTGTCCTCAGAGGCTTCCCTGGGCTCCTCTCGCTTCTTATTTGGAATTGGCCGGCGGATGTTGGGCGCTTTCCCTGTGGTTGGTGGTAGTAGTTTCAGACCTCTCATCCTTTGGGAAACACCAATGACATCCCCGGTACCCCTTGAGCCTGCCTCCGAAGCTTCCCCACGCACGCCGAGATCCTCATTCGACACTGGGAGCAAGTTACCGTCCTTTCCACTCTTCCACTTTCTCCCCGGTTTATCTTGTCCCGGAAACCTTGGGTCCTTCCTCTTGAGTCCAATGGTCATTGATAGCAAAGCTTCAACAGACCCAGATGAACCAACATTCTCGACGATAGAGAGGTGCCCGGGGATATCGACATTGACCGAGTAAGCCTTTGAGTGAGGCTCTATGAATTTTAGGTTGGTAGACTTTCTCCTGAGATCGGCCGCAGCCTCATGGCTGTAATTCTCAACTGTGAGTCGAGCATTTTCGATTTTCAATTCTTGTACCTCCTTCTTGAGCTCCTCGTTATCCTTCAACATTCCACCAAATTCCTGGAATCGCTCCTCACAATGCTTATGATCTGCCTCCAGCTTGGTATACAGATCCCGCAATTCGGTCAGCCAGCGATAGTTGTCCTTCCCGTGCTCACGCTCAGACATACACTCCTCCAGCATCTCTTTCTGTGTCATACAGGCCTTCGTGAGAGTCGAAATGTGTTTGACCTGGTGATCGAGTGTGCACTCGGCAGTTTGAAGCTTTTGACCCATTTCTTCGGCTTCTTGTTCGAAGCGCGAAGCCCTGGTCCAACAATCCTTTATCTCATGGGCGCTAAGGTTCAGATTATCCGTCAATCCCTTTATGGAGCTAAAACATCTGTCGGCAATCTTCCTGTAAGTCTCGACTCCTTGGATCAGGGCGGAGGAATCAGTAGCATCGAATATCGCTTTTGCGGTCTTTGCCAGTATTTGGGTAACTTGGTCGAAATCTTTCGGTTTCTCCGGAAAATCGGCAAAGATTGCGGCGAGAGACATTTCGTAATCAGCGGTAAAGTCGGGGTAAGGAGCGCTCGAGGTAGTCATCGCTTTGATGAAAATATCATCGAAGGTGGGGATGCTCGAATCCATGGTGGTAGTTATGCGGAGGAAAGCCCCGGAGGCCCAGCTTGATTTTTTGGGAGGCCGCTGAGGGAGACAATAGAAGGTGGAGGTTTCTGGGGGGAGTTTGTGGAGAGGAGGCTAATAAATAGGTAAGACTAAAAGGAGAGTTGAAAGTGTGGAGAAGAGCGGAGGGGGTGGAGCGGTGGCGAAGGAGGAGGGAAGGGAGGGCCACTGTTGGGATATATAGGAGAGGCCAGAGTGAGAGAAGCGCAGTTTGTAAGGTAGAGGGTAGAAGGCAGGGTAGTATTACAAGCCCAAACCCTAGCTACGCGTATGCGATACAAAAAAAAAGATCACCCCTCCCCCGCCCGGCCACCGTTTGATCGTCACGGGAGATGAGGCTCTGGCATGCCCTAGTGTGATAGCATATGGGATCAGTTTGCTGTATCTGCATTTCCGTGAACCGACATTATCATCAATCCTGTACCGGCAGCGATGTGGGACCCATCCGATACGTGGGCTGGGTCAGTATCGTCGCGATATTCGGACCGAACCCCAATCCCGCACAGGGCAATCCCGACACACCGTAGCAGAGAAATAGCACTACCACTGCACCCCCCATTCCGGTTAACATACACAAACTAGAGTCAGGAGAGAAACATAAGGAGAAGCCAACCATTTCGGTATGAAAAAGTTGCCAACCTATCCCCCCCACAAAGAACGGCAAGAGAGGGCTCTTGAAACACAAACGGTCGAAAGCGGTGCCCGCCACTTGTCTCGCAGCGAACATTCCCGATCACGTATGTTTGTCGCGCGAGGTTCCCTGACAACCATTGCATATGCCCACCCTAATAATTGAATTCCTCCGGCAAATAGCAACAGCAGGCCATTGTCGGCATGTTGCCTAAGACACGGCGGACAAGGAATGGAGAACATGGATCTGCTCCAAAGGGCGTGAAATCCCCCCGGAGATTTTCAGTCACGGCCGAGTGAGCAGTTGTGACTTTCGACGTCAACCAAATCGCCTCCAAACCTTAGGAGAGAAAAGCCAAAGCAGTTAGATTTTCCTAGTTGCAGATGGTCATGCCCCCCGGGCTCTTGCCGTTGTCCTTGATTTAAAGCACAGAGTTTGTTCTTACTATGTCGTAACGCTCCAACCCCAACATACCCCGTACTCACCAAGCCAAACATATAATCACTGGGCCTAAAGCTTGACGTCTAGCAACTTTCGTTGAAACTGGCTTCGCAAATACTAAATGTCCGACCCGGGGGTAGGCTAACCAGGACGTGCTATCGGCCATAGCTCACAATGTTATAAACGGTGGACATGCATCCCACCTCTACGGTATAACTCAACTCCACCAACAGGCAGGACTCCATCTCACAGAAAGGAGAAAACCAAAAGGGCCATCTCCCAAAACAGCACATCTGCTCAGACCCAACCCTCCGGATGTAGAAAGACATGGGACAACCGTGTAGTAGCAGCCGCTCCTTCAATAACATGACCCAGCCCATACCGGACACCAAGTCCTGCAAAAATGCAGAATAACTCTTAGATTGAAACCCCCACTCGCCGAAAATCCCCCATGGGGAGAAGGTGCAGTAAGAGCCTCGGGCGGAACAAGCGTCGGTTATTTTTATTTTTCCATCACACTCTAAGGCAGTTAATTTCAAGTTTGCTCATATCATGCTAGGGTTCGACCGACAAGATCCGGTAAGGGTAGCACGGATATAGCTAGATTTTACCACCGTTACATATTATCTTCTGGTTTTTGATTTGAAATGAGAGGAACGATTGCAAATTGATCGACTATAGGGACAAGATGAGAGAGCGACTATGTGAACGGGTAAAGACTGGTGGTCGAAATAAAACAATAAGGAAAAAACATGGTGCTTTTATCCTGTAGAAACTATACGGCAAGGAAAACGACTAGAAAAATCTTTCCTCCACACGATACAGGCTGCTGGTGGTCGGTAACAGGAGTGCCCCAGATGTTGTTGGTGAGACTGGACGAAACAAGAACTGATGCAGGATGGAAGAGAAACCACACATGAATCAACGGCTCTGCTCACAGGTTTCAACACTGGTAGGGCTGATCAGGAGCTCGCTACGTAGAGAAAGCTTGGGGAGCATGATGTGAACCCGCCGGCGAAAGAAAACGGGGGGAGGAGGATAGGACTCGGACGACTAACAATTTCCTAGCCACGATATGATCCGATGGGATCTCCTCATCAAGATTGTGGAGATGGCAGATAACCTCAACACGAAGCAAAAATCATTGACCCCCCACTATCGTAAATTTATCGGGTGGTCGGTTAGCGGTTAGCTTATCGATCAATCCCTTGTTAAGCGGATCCCCGCGCCCGCAGCTGCAAAGCCACCGTTGGCAGCCACCGTCCCAGCTTAAAGCCACTGCCACCTCACCCTACCGTAGCAGAAGCAAAAGCATCAACGGCAACCATCGATAGTCTAACCGCATGACACAACACAATACCGGTAAACCGCAGAACCTGCAACAAATCTAGGCAACACCCCCTCACAGAGCACTGAATCAAAAATCCAAGTCGCATCGCACCCGAGAATTTATATCGTGCCCTAACCACATCCTCCTCCTACCCATCCCGGCACTTGCCACAAACTCGAACAAATTCCCCCCGTCCTATCATACATCATAAAACCCCGCCATTTCGGCTACCAGCACCCTATGATACAACTCCTACCATATCGGTATAGTACCCTAGAATTTTCAACCGTACGATGTCATTAGTCAGATGTTTCTGTTCGTTAGGCGGCAGGCGAGCACTTTACCAGTGCGGCATGCAACGGTGCCTGAAACTTGCACTTCACTTCCGAACTCGAGCACTTGCTTTGAGCTAGTAGCTCTGTACAGTACAGCGCAAGTACACGCCCGGGACGAGGATGGGACCCCCCCCCGTCTTACTCCTTTTCCTCTTTTTTTCTTTTATCTCTTTCTTATCTACCAATTGCGCGTGCGGTGCTATGCGGGAGGCCTGGCTGCGCAAGGCTAGGTACTGGCGGCCTAAGTACCGGACAGCCGAGGGCGGGATAGTGGAACGCAGTAGGCGCCTGAATAACTGTACAGTACGAATGACACGTTAGTATTCCGCTTCCTGTATGGTATGATGTTTGCCGCAGCATTTTTTTTTTTTTTTTTTTTTTCACACTACGGGTAGTGGTGGTGAGTTACAGAATGGGGTTTCAAAACTTGGGGTTGATTGCCTAGCCATTTGCGATTCATGAATGACTGGCTATGGAAGGCGCCGGTGGGCTAAGACTGGAGGCCTAAATGAACAAAGTTTTGCGAGTATCATACCGTAAGTGAATGAGCGGAGAGGACATATATATAACCCCTGGCCTCCCTCCCCTCCCCCCTCCCCCCTACCACCCACATCAGGTCCCCATTACCTACTAATTCTATCAAAATTCTGTCCTCAACGTTCTCCGTAGTCCGCAAGGCACTTGCGTCCGGTTCATCATCGGCACCCCTGCCCCCCTCTCCTCCGCCCCCTCCATCCCCTCCGCCCCCTCAGTCACCCCCCCCATCAGCTCCTCTGCCGCTATTAGCACCGCCAACACCAAGTTCTCCACAGCCTCCGAAACCCCCGCAGGAGACGGGAGAAGCCCCAGAAAAGATGAAGCTGATGAAGAACATGGGAACCTTCGACAGCGAGGATCGCGTGAAATTGTTAAGTATCATAGATTCATTGAGGGAGTTGGGTATCAGCGATGATATTCCACTACCGCAGGTATCACCTCCCCCGCGCACGCCTCCAATCGATCCAACTCATGTTAACCTGGATGTGACAAAAAACAGCTAGTAGTAGTTGGTGATCAATCTTCGGGAAAGTCCTCCCTACTAGAAGGCCTAACTGGGCTCGCCTTCCCAATAGCTAGCGACCTCTGTACACGCTTCGCAACGCAGATCGTCCTGCGCCGCGCGCCCTCCGATCATTCCCGCATAAAAGTCTCCATCATCCCCGGCCCCGAAGCTCAAGGTAATGAGACGCAGCGCGCCCACCTCGCCGCCTTTAGGCACACCGCCGACAACAATGATTTCGGCGTCGAGCAGTTCTCCGCGCTCCTGAGTGACGCGGCGGAGCGCATGGGATTGCCCAGACCCGGCACTGAGGATGTCGACGACCTCGAGAAGAGGTTCTCGAATCACGTACTCAAAGTGGAATTGTCCGGGCCGGATCACCCCCACCTTAGTGTCGTAGATGTTCCAGGCTTATTTCATAATCCAACCAGGTATCAGACAAGGGAGGACTCGGTTATTATTAGAGATTTGATTGAAAACTACATCACGGATCGGAGGACTATTATTATGTGAGTTCATTATTAGTGGGTTTGGTTATAGAGAGTGAGTAAATACTGATGAAGGTGTTAGGGCGGTAATGGATGGGCGAAATAACCTTGCCAACCAAGAAGTGTTCAGAATGGCCCGAGCGGCGGACCCAACTGGTTCCAGGACCGTAGGAGTAGTGACAAAATGCGACGCTCTCCAACTCGGCGAAGAAGGCGGTGTAAGTTCCCCTCCCTCCGATTACCATTGATGCCCCCCCACCATCTAATCACATCAACCGGTAGATCCTCCGCATCCTCCAAAACGAGGCTGAACACCTAAAACATGGCTGGTTCGCGGTCAAGAACCGCTCAGCAAAAGATATTAGAAATAACGTAACTATAGAAGAGCGGCATGTGAACGAAGAAAAGTTCTTCAAAACCAGTCCCTGGTGCGAACTCGAGCGCAACCGGGTCGGGATCAGGCCATTGAAATCCTTCCTGGGTAAACTCTTACACGAGCACATCCGCGAGGAATTCCCGATGCTAGTGGCTGATATCGCGGCCAAACTTCGGGAGAGCAAAGCCGAGCTGGCCGAGTTCGGACCTGCGCGGCAGACACCGGCAGAGCAGCGGCTTTACCTAACGAAGATCGTGAATCAGTATGAGGCAGCGGTGGATCGCGCGCTGGCGGGCACGTACGACCCCGGCCTACCGAGCGACGATCCATTGAAGCTTCGGACGCACATATTCAACGCCAATGAGCGGTTCGCTGAAAAGCTGAGGAAGGAGGGGTACCTTATGGCCTTCCGTGGGGTCGACAATAAGCCCGACGTGGAGTTTAATGAGAACGCCGGGGGCCCTGGGGCAGAGCCAATATACACCTGGATTCGCAACTGGTACCGGGAAGCCCGCGGCGCGTGCCTCCCCGGAACGGTAAACCCGGAGATTGTAAAGTCTCTCTTTCGCCAGCAGTGCATCGCCTGGAACACCATCTCCGAATCACACCTCGCCACCACAGCGGAGATCGTTAGGATTTTTAGCGCCGCGCTGTACAAAAAGTGCATTGAGGACGAGGTCGTCCTACCCAGGATCCTTGCAAAAGTAAACCCTATGATTGAGTCGTCTATCTCGGCTGCTGAGTCACAACTCGAGACGATATTGGCGGATGAGTTGAGCTCGACTCTCCAAACCATAAACTCGGGCTTCCCAACAGCCCTCCAGACTACACGCCTCCAACGTCTGGAAGCACGTTTGCGCAGTCATGGCCTTGCCGACAACACTTACAGTGGGAGTTCCCACGGTACCGTCCGCGCCATAGCCGGGTACGCGCACTTGAGCATCGAGGATCAGGCAGTTTACGAGATCCACGACATTCTCAAGTGTTACTACTCCATCGCGATCAAGAGATTTGCGGATAATGTCGTCAACCAGGTCGTCGAGAGGTACCTGCTCGGTAGGGAGGGGCCCGTTAAATGCTTTTGCAGCGAACACGTAAGCTCGCTCGGAGAGGGGGAATTGGCGGGGCTTGTGGCGGACGATTACGAGACCAGTGCGCGGAGGACGGACGTCAAGTATAGGATTGGAAGGCTGGAGAAAGCACTGGAGATTGCGAGAAAAGCGAATATGTGAGCGCGGGGGACCGCGTTGGAGAGGGATAAACAGGGAGAGATGGGATGGTTACGGGTAATTCTAGAGTTTTTGTTTTTGTTTTTGTTTTTTTGTCATTTAAGTCAACTTGGAGTTTTCCTAGAGGTGGGTTTAGTTAGTTTGAGGTTTATTTAAGCTCTATTGCGAGTGATGCGGGAAATAGTTTTGCGTGTAGAGTACCATACCAGTATTGTACTGTACTATACTCGTGCTATACTCGTACTAACCTACCGGTAACTTATCTACATATAGACTAGTACCGATAGTCCAATCATTTAATCCCATCCAGGAACCGCCACCGCCAAGACCCCAACCAGAACTGGCTGCGCACACGAGTAATGTACTCGTACTACACTATAGTAGGACCGTGCAAGTACCGGTATCATACAGTGCAGTACTCCTACATACAGTTCCACAGATTCATTCATTACCATGGGAATTCCTGCTAGCCTACCAGTCAGCAAGCTAGATATCCACCCCACCTACGAACAGTACCGCAAGATCGATTAACGTGCCTAACGAGTCCGCACAACCGTCGTCCTTCAGATCTACGAGTAGAAGAACCCCGGTCCTCAAATTCCTTCCCATCACCACTTCCACCCAATCAGCCACACACACTAACATACCGGTAAGGAGAGTAACAGCACTGACTCCGAGCTTCCAATGTCATAAAACCTAACGTACAGTAATACATCCTATCCGGCAAGATGCGCATTTTTGCTTCCTCATTTCCAATCTCCCAGTCCAGTGAATTAACCCCACCCACGCAACCTCAAACACGAGCAAGCAACATAAATTAGCCTTAAGAAAAGGTTAACCAAAGCGGAAAAGAAAAGAAAAGAAAAAAAAGATAGAAAAACCCCCGTCCATCCATAAAGTTAAAACTACAGGGCAAATGTGATTTTTGCAAACTAAGGCTCCGCCTCAACTTCAACCTTCTCTGCCGCCTCAACTTCAGCTTCAGGCTTAGCTTCATCCTGCAACTTCACCTTCTTGGGTATTTCAAGTTCTTCGACGGGTTCCTCCTCGACTACGTCTTCCAGCTTCCTCTTTCCACCGTTGGTTGGCACAATGACTGTGCTCGCCCCCGCCGCAGCAGCTGCCGGCTCTGTAGGCGCGGACACAGGCTTCTTCCGAACCAGCCCCGAGAGATCATTCGCGCGCCCGACAACCTCTGCAATCCTCTTCCTTGCTTCTTCAGGATCTTCACCAAGAACTTGGCCGAGGATCCCACGGAGTTGGTCATCGTCCTGGACTTCTGCTAGGGTGGGCGGTGGTGTCGCCAAGCGTAGGTCGGCAAGCTATCGTACGTAATTGTTAGCTATAGAACGGTGGTGAAAGCAGGAGAAACAAACCCTGACTTCCAGCTCTCCCACCATCTCTCTTGCCTCTTCAAGGCTCTTCTTCGCCTTGCCATCTTTATCTCCCTCCGCACCGAGCTCCTTCAATTCTGCTTCCTCCTTAGCAATCCTAGCGCGGCAGCTTGCTATCGCAAGCTCCATCTGCACCGCCGCGCTCTCGCGTCCTTTGCGGCGGTCGTCATTAGTAACACCCTCACCAGCGGCAGCGAATTCCAGGGCGAGGGAGAGTTTGAAGTGCGCTTCGGAAATGAGGGTTGATGAGGGGGGGTATAATTTAAGTTTTAGCTCTAGGGAGGAGCGAAGGTCTTTTGTGGCTTGAGGGAAGGACTCAGATTCTAGCGAGACTTCGCCGAGGAGGTCGTAGGTGTCTGCCAGAGCAGTTTGGAGCGTTTTAATGTCGGGCTTAGCTTCGGCGGGGGTAGAGGTAGGGATGGCAGAAGTGGTAGGGAGTGCAGAGTCGGGGCTAGGAATTGAGGTTATTGGATCGCTGGAGGCGTCAGCTATAGTTTCCTGGGCGGTGGGTTTGGCCTCATCAGTTCCGGTGGTCGGGCCATCAGCGGCTTTAGCGGAGGTAGTGTCATCCCCGGCAGACTGATCGGAGGAAGTAGAAGACCCAAGCTGCTTCACAAACAACACCCTCGCAAAGTCCAAGATCTCCCAGGCGAGTGTGAAATCATCATCGCCTTCTTTTCCCGCATCCCCATCCTCCTCAGCATCTGCACCCTCCCCCTCCTCCTCAGAATCATCCCAATTCTCATCTCCCGTAAACGAAAAGAACCCTCCCTTAGTACCAACTGCAGGCAGTGGAGCTTTCAGCTTCCCATCATCTCCCTCCCCTTCAGCGTCACTAACATCCTTCCCCTTCCCCTTGCCTTTTCCGCCCTTCTTCTCCTTCTCGCCTTGCTCTTCAGCCGGCTTCCCGCCTAAAACATCGCTCCTCCTCAGCGCAACCTGGAACAGCGAACGTCCGTACAAGTACAGTAAATGCGCGTTCTGCGGGTTATCGTCCCCATTGATACTAGACTGGAGTTCACATGCTTGCGCGTAAAAGTCAGAGGCGGCAGAGTAGTCCTTCTGAGCATATGATTTTGCGGCTTGCGCTTTTAGAGTGGCGAGGCGGGTAGCTGTAGTTTCGGTTGACATTCCGTCTTGTGGTTTTCTCTCTAGTTTGTTGGGTAACGAGCGTGGAGGTGGGAAGCTAGAGGTGGAAAACTCGTGGTGGTGGCGATGGTGGTGGTAAAAGGTGAAAAAGGGTTTGTTTGTTTTGATCACAGCCGTGGAAGGCGCTACGTTGGGAGAAGGAAAGAAAGGAAGGAAGCAAGGAGATGAGAAGGGTTAGGGTTTGAGCGCCAAGACTCGCGTCGGTGCGTTGTGGTTTGATGGAAGGGAGCAGAGCCGCAGGTGATGCTCTGCTCGCAGTGCTCGCGTTTGAAGGGTCCCGTGAGAGGAAGCCTTCAGTAGAAACGGCTCCAGTGCCCTTGCCTTGGATGTGCCTGGCCGTACATAGCTATGGACCCTAGGAGCTACGGAGCCCATGGTCGAAACCTTTGAGAGATGAACTGCCTGTACTGGTGTCGTAGGTATTTATATATAAATTAAGATGTCCGAATACCTCAATACCGGTATTCCGGCATCCCTCCTCTCTGCCTACCCGCTCGGTGCAGCATCCAAGATCCCGGGCCGGCTGTCTCGGGCGGCGGTAAGCCATGCGTGCGACATCACTCGAGAACTATCATACACAGGAGGAATGTTTATTGTGATTCGATATGACATTGCGAGCTCCATCGTGAGAATCTGATCCTTAGCATCGTAGTCTACAGTATACCGCTGCGCCGACAGAACAAGCTCCCTACGATACATCTCATGATAGTTTAACCGTAACACCAGCGCCCACCCCAGGGCGCAGAATCTCATTTTTACACTTGATCCGTCATGCCGAGAAAAGCTAGTGATATCTGATTAGAAGAACCCCTCAATTGATCCCAAAGGAGCCAAATGGGGGAGTAGATAAAAATACTGTATGACTCGAGCTTCGTTAAGATGCCCCCACAGTAGATAGGGTATCATGGTCCACAACGCTATGCTGAAATTTCGCCTGGAAGCTCAGGTGATGTACAGCACTCGTACAGTGTGACCGTGGTACGTGTCGGTATCCAAAAGGCCTCAATCATCCATACAGAGAAGCCAAAATGATGCCAGTATTTCCGGACCACCGGCTATGCAATCCACTATTCTGTGAGTCCTGGAAAAAGATATGAGGCGCTTCGTGGGGTAGACACTGAGAGAATTCTCCCCTCAGGAGCTCTCCGCCATGGCAAGGCTCCAGCCAGTGTAAAGACACAGGCTCCGGGAATGGCGGTACTGTACCCGAGGGCTCCTTCCCTGTCCGGAAACACAGTCGAGAATGCGGTACTCGAGCAGGCTATGCAGCGATCAGTTTCAGATCAGGCCCAACCACCTCGGGCTTCTCTTCGCCCGCCCAGCTAGCCATGGAGAAAAAATTCCAGTCTTCGGATGGATCGGTGGGGTGGGAGTTCATGAACAAGGGGGGGTAATTCCTTAGGGACCAATAGACACAAAACGATTCGTCCTTTGTTTTATATCCTTTCACGTGATGAACGTATTTCAAGCCAAGCATCACAATCCCAACTTCCCCCCTCCCCTCCCCATCGGCCCTCTTCCTTATCGATAACGAAGAGTGGGAGAAGGATGCTGGATGGGGTGCGGTAACTTACGTCGGACAGTCCAAAGGAAGGGGCGACCTTCTCGGCGGCTATTAATAACGTCATATTTTCCGTGGTGGGGAGGAGCCCCTCCTTGAACTCCTCGATTTCTCATCGCCGATTCCATCCAAGTACTGGTAGGCCCTTGGATTTCTTCGTCCTTTTAAGTTACTTATTTCTTTTACGTGTCCGCATGGTCTTCTCTTCATTTTCTTCTTCTCCCCTCACTTGATCCCGGGGAAACGGGCGAGCAAACATTCGGTTTTCTTTTTCTTCTTCTTCAAGGTTCCCTCACATAAAATCGTTTGGATTGCATATCGGTAGTTCTTTAGAAGGAATATTTTGTTATAAAGCTCCCTAATTTTCCGTCCAGAATTCCTATTTTATACGTCCGGACGGGATAAGGCTGTCGGAATGTCGAAAGGAATTAGAATTGCTATCGATGTTAGTGTTCTCCCATGAGGTAATTCATCCTTTTTGAACCAGCATAGTAGCTGACTGCCCTGTTACCGCTAAAGCGTGGTGGAACCTTCACGGATTGTGTTGGGAATCCAGGCACCGGCAAACTTGAAGATGATGTTCTTATCAAGCTCCTCTCCGTGGATCCCGCCAATTACGATGATGCTCCGCTGGAAGGAATTAGGAGGTTAATGGAGAAGTTTACCGGAGAGAAGATCGAGCGTGGAGATCTACTAGACACATCGAAAATCGGTAAGCCGATCTCTAAATTCCCAGCCTGTCTAACTGGGGACTAAACACTTTTTCTGCAGAATCAATACGGATGGGGACAACGGTGGCTACAAACGCTCTACTCGAACGAAAAGGAGAAAAGTGCGCATTGATCACTACCAAGGGGTTCAAGGACTGTTTGGTTATCGGTTAGCACTCGTCCCCGGTTAGCAGATCGTTCACAGAGTTGACCTGCGCCTTTTCAGGAAACCAGTCCCGTCCAAAGATCTTCGACCTCGCTATCCGTAAACCCGAGGTCCTTTACCAGCAGGTCGTTGAGATAGACGAACGAGTCACCCTTGAAGACTACGCTGAGCATCCAGATCGCGAGATTACAGACATTTCCAAGGCCAGTGACCCTGATCTTGTGCGTGGTCTATCTGGCGAGGCTGTCCGTATTCTTGTAAGGCCTTCTGAGGATTCCATCCGAAAGGATCTCCAACGGTTGTACGATGAAGGGTTCCGGTCAATTGCTGTTTGTTTGATGCACTCCTACACATTTTCAGACCATGAGCTGCTTGTTGGCAAAATTGCCGGGGAAATTGGGTTCCCACACATTAGTCTTTCATCTCAATTGATGCCAATGATTAAGTTTGTTCCACGAGCCACCAGCGCTGCCGCGGATGCATACCTGACACCGGAAATTAAGAGATATATTTCAGGTTTTGAAAACGGGTTTGCCGGAGGTCTCGGGAGAGAGAGTGTGCGGAAGCAGGGCGGCAAAGGGGCCAGATGCGAATTTATGCAGAGCGATGGAGGCTTGGTGGATGTTAGCAAGTTCTCTGGCCTCAGAGCCATCCTTTCGGGTCCCGCCGGAGGCGTGGTCGGGTATGCTCTGACATCGTATGACCCCGAAACCAATATACCGGTTATCGGGTTTGATATGGGCGGAACATCAACGGATGTTTCAAGATACGGCTCAGGGCGATACGAGCATGTATTTGAGACTACCACTGCCGGTATTACCATCCAGAGCCCTCAGTTGGATATTAATACTGTGGCAGCAGGTGGTGGCTCTCGGCTGTTCTGGAGAAATGGGCTGTTTGTAGTTGGACCTGAATCCGCTGGAGCTCATCCTGGTCCTGCTTGTTATCGGAAGGGTGGTCCATTGACTGTCACGGACGCCAATCTGTTCCTTGGCCGACTACTGCCAGAATTCTTCCCGAAGATCTTTGGAAAGAGTGAAGACGAAGCTCTCGATGAGTCTGCGAGTGAGAATTTATTCAAAGAGCTGACCGAGGAGATTAATAAAGAATTATGCACAAGGGAGGGGAACAAACCCATGTCTCCGGAGGAGGTTGCATATGGCTTTGTCAAAATTGCGAACGAGTCCATGACTAGGCCTATCAGAAGTTTGACTGAGGCTAAAGGGTACGACACCTCCATCCACAGGCTTTCCACATTCGGAGGTGCGGGAGGTCAGCACGCTGTTGCAATCGCGGAAAGCTTGGGTATCCGCCAAATTTTGATCCACAAATACTCTTCCGTATTATCGGCCTATGGGATGGCATTGGCGGACGTTGTTCACGAAGTCCAGGAGCCCAGCTCCGCCGTATTTGGCAAGGAGCAAAAGGCCAGCTTCGTTAGCAGGCTTGACGAGTTGAAGGCAAAGGCAACCGGCGTTCTGCTTGGGCAAGGTTTTGATGGGGGGGATATCGTTCACGAAGAATACCTCAACATGAGGTATCGCGGAACTGAGTCGGCCCTCATGGTTGTCCGCCCCCGAAAGGACGAATTCGGTGGTGAAGAATATGAGTTCGGTAAGGCTTTTGTGAGGCAGCATGAGCAAGAATTTGGCTTTACGCTTCCTAACCGAGACATTATGGTGGACGATATTCGCGTTAGAGGGGTCGGTAAGAGCTTCCGGGGGTTAGAGAAAACAGTCGATCAACAATTAGGGGCAATCAACCCTACCCCAGTTGATCAGTCAAAGCGTCACAGTATGAAGAATGTGTACTTTGAGGGAGGCCGACGGGAAACTCCACTTTACCGGCTCAGTGATTTGGCTGTTGGTGAGAAGGTTCAAGGACCTGCCATCTTGGCTGATGGGACGCAGACTATTGTGGTTACTCCAGGAGCGACAGCGCTGGTTATTGAAACTCACGTAGTAATTAACCTTGGCGACGCGGACGAGAAGCAGGCGGGACCACGAAAGATAAGCACGAGAGATGTTGACCCTATTATGTTGAGTATCTTCGCACATAGGTTTATGGCAATTGCCGAGCAGATGGGTAGAGCTTTGCAAAAAACTAGTGTCAGCACCAATGTTAAGGAGAGATTGGACTATAGTTGCGCGCTATTTGATGAAGATGGTGGATTAGTTGCTAATGGTGGGTATTTCTTCCTCGTCACGAATTCTCTCGCTGACTATTTTAGCTCCTCACCTGCCTGTCCATTTGGGCAGTATGTCGACGTGCGTTAGAACCCAGGCAGCCATCTGGAAAGGCAAGCTCAAGAGGGGCGATGTTCTCGTGTCGAACCATCCTGAGTTTGGGGGTACCCATCTTCCAGATATAACAGTAATCACTCCCGCATTTAATGGCGATAAGATCATCTTTTATGTAGCATCGAGAGCCCACCATGCGGATATTGGTGGCATTCTTCCTGGCTCCATGCCACCCCACTCTCGCGAGCTCTATCAGGAGGGTGCAGCTATCAAGTCGGAAAAGTTGGTATCTGAGGGCCACTTTGATGAGGAGCGAATAACTGAGCTTCTCCTCGAGGAGCCCGCGCAATATCCTGGATGCAGCGGTACAAGGTGCCTCGCGGACAATATTAATGACCTCAAGGCTCAGGTGGCAGCGAATCAAAAGGGAATCAACCTAATTTCTGCACTAATAGAGGACTATGGCGAGGATGTTGTCCAATTCTACATGATCTCCATCCAGAACAATGCTGAGAACTCTGTGAGAAATTTGTTGAAGCGCGTCTACAAGAGATTTGAAGGCAAAGAACTGGTAGCGAAAGAGCACATGGATGACGGAAGTCCGATTTGCCTCAAAGTTGAGATAGACCCCGAGAAGGGAGAGGCAGAATTTGATTTTGGGGGCACTGGACCGGAGATGTATGGAAACATGAATGCTCCTGAGGCAGTCACTTACTCGGCCATTATCTACTGCCTGCGGTGTTTGATCTCGGAGGATATTCCCCTGAACCAAGGGTGCCTGAAGCCAGTGCATGTTAAGATTCCGAGACATTCATTCCTTAGTCCCAGCGACGGTGCAGCGGTTGTCGGTGGGAATGTCCTGACGGTATGTTTCCTACCTTAACTCCATATTTTCTTCGTCACTAATTTTTTTGGCAAACAGAGCCAGCGCATTACGGATGTGGTTTTGAAAGCATTCAAAGCCTGCGCCGCCAGTCAAGGCGATTGCAACAATCTCACGTTCGGATATGGTGGGAGCCAGGATGGCGGCGGCCATGTCAAGGGATTTGGCTACTATGAGACAATTGCCGGCGGCAGCGGAGCAGTAAGTTTCCATATTACAGTATTCCTAGTTTGCGATTGACCAGTACCATAGGGACCCGATTGGGACGGAGCTTCAGGAGTTCATACACATATGACAAACACTCGCATTACTGATGCCGAAGTCTTTGAGCGTCGATACCCTGTCCTCCTCCGCGAATTCTCTATTCGTAAGGGTTCTGGCGGTATTGGTGCACATCGCGGTGGCGATGGGGTGATCAGGGATATAGAATTCCGAATTCCAGTTCAAGTCTCCATTCTTTCGGAGCGGAGAGTCTTCCATCCATATGGCATGAACGGCGGCAGAGAGGCCGAGTGTGGGCTCAATCTCTGGATTCACGGTAAAGACCAACGCCCCATCAATCTTGGAGGAAAGAATACCGCTGCAATGAAGCCTGGAGAGAGGATCATCGTCCATACTCCCGGCGGTGGAGGTTATGGTGAGCCCGATGAGGAGAGGAAAGTCAAAAACATTCAGGATCCAAAACATGCGTGGAGAGGAGGGAGCCTAGCCAGCAGGCTCTCAACACAGGAGACGAATTGAGGGGCCAGCTGGTTTCAGACGTGTGCTTTTATTTGCTTGATTGTGGGCGATTGTGTATATAATTTGCTAATCTCCCCAAACCAACTATACCATCAATCTACGTGGGCTCCTTGCCCTTCTAGGGAGTGGAGTACATAAAGTACTAGCAGAGAGGCTTCTAGAGATCTCGTGGGCATAGAAACGATCAAATTTAGTTCATTTACTCTATTTGTAGCCGTTCTGGATCTTCGGCCCAGCCCTCGTGATTCGCCGTTTTTTTTGGAAACCCACTTGGACCACCAAAACCAGGCTTTTTACTCGAGTAGGGCGCGGCTCACTAGAGGCCGGTACTGCTACCATTGGCGGTTCCGCTTGTTTCCCCCCGCGTTCAGGACGTTTGGTCTTGGCCTCGATAGGTCCCAATTGTGCTGTTTCCCGAAAACTGCAACATGTCGAGTGTGAGCTCCTTATTGATTTTATGGAGGGGGGCCCCGGAAGGCAATATCTCGTATTTGCTAAGGTAACCTATAATACCACCCGAGAGACCAGCAACCGAAGCGTCCAGGGTACCCTGTAGACCCCGAGAGGCCTCCACTACCTGGGGCCCTGGGTAGGGTGACTCTGGTGTTTGGATAGGAAGACCTGTCCCTTAGAAAGTCAGCCATCTGAGAAGATTACGTCAGATCTCTGCAGCCATTCAGGCGTTGGTGACCCCGCCGGCCGTGTTCGGGGCCCTACAGTCCCCACTCGTCACCTGTAGGGAACAGGTAGATTCGGCGATTCACATCACCCACAGCACCCGCCAGTCCGCTCAATCAGGGCCAAAGAGGCGGAGTGGCCGAGCGCTTGGATTCATTGCTAGGAGTGACCCCTCATCGCCAATATCTTTGAAAGGTCTCGAACTTGTGCTCCTGTGAGAAAAGCTAGTTGAATGCTTACAAGATTGACTACCGTCAAGAGGGGAGAGCGGGGCAGAGAGGGGAGGATTGCGTTGTATCCTCAAGTTGTCGTTCTACAATCACTCATCGTTAAATATATGGCCAGGCCAGCCGCTATTTTCGGTGCCAATTTTGAATGGCCGAAGGGATAAATCCCGTTGAACTTTTCCGCCTTACAGGAGTAAGCGTACGAGCACCGGCCCGGGCAGCCAAATGAAAATGAGATCCAATTCTTCAGCTAATCGATTTGCCCGCCCAAACGCAAAACTTCTACTTTCGAGTTCGAGTCACCGACCGGAGCACGGTGCCCAAGATGTGGTGTAGTGGATGATTAAACGTAGACACAAGTCTAGGACAGCAAAAGTTGAGAATGGTGTTGGCGGGTGAAAGCGGAGGAGCCAAGTGCCCACGAGCAAGAAGAGCGAGTTTCAGATGCGTGACCGGGGGATATTACAGAGTAAAAAAAGGGGGGAAGCGGGGGTTTTGTAACGTGGGTAGTAGAGTTTCCAGCCGGGTGAAGATGAAGAAAAAGTCTGACCGAGAGGATGGAGAAGGAGACGAAGAATGAAGGAGTACCGTATGTGGCGTCGGTAACGCCACTCCACGAGCCTGTGAGGAATTGCGACAGAGTCTGCCAATTTGTGACTAGCCTAGCACGGACGCCTACACCAATAGAAAATCCATAGCGGGCACAAGGCCTTGCAATATTCTCCAACAGCTTGGGCTAGACATGCCATACAGGGGAAACGAACAAGGCACCTACGAGCCTCGACAGCCAGGAATCGCTCCTGTAGATGCTTGCTCTTGCACGAGTTTGCAATGCCTGTTGCCTTGTATGATTTCGAACGGCGGTTCAACAGGCTTCATTCACTTTACCCTGCATCCCCGATCCCGCACACGCCAAGGGAGCAGAGGAAACCCGCGACCGCTGCTGCTCGTGCGCACGCGTATGGCCAACCAACCGTACCAGGCGATGGGATCATTCCTCTTTTTATCATGATACAAATTTTTTTTATTTCCCTTTACAGCGGAGACGAAGTAGGCAGTGGATAAAGACGAATCGTCAAATTAGCGCATTAACTTGTACCATAACTATTTTTTCTCCCTCCCCAAAAAAAAGAAAGAAAAGCAATCCTATCATACACAACTTATGTTACATCATCCGCCAAATCTAAAATACTCCTCCGAAAGAAAAAGAAAAAAAAGAAAAAAAAACTTGCCAATCACATCCGGTCACTCGTACCCAATCTTCAGATCACAAATAGTCATTCGGGGGATGTTGACACTCAAGGTGAATTAAATTATGCCTGTGCGATTGCTCGTAAGTTAGGTGGAGGGGGGGGGGGTGGTGATTGAAGCGGGTAAAGGGGTATAAATGATAAATCCAGTATCATGGCAGGGTAATCGGATACGATTGAGTGACTATAAGTGAATAGACTATAATAGTTCTTTTTTTTTTTTTTTTTCTTGTCAGCATCATGTGCTCTGGCAGAGTTCTCACAAGTTCTCCGTCGAGAAATACCTCCTGTAGATAAGAAGGAAGAAGAAGAAAAAAGACCGAATGCCAATCAATCCCAGCTTTCCAGGGCTTCTGCAGTGATCCCAAGCGGCCAGTCCGGACCACAGTCCGGACTACAGGTCGGCAGTCCGGTCAGTCCGGCCTTGGTTTTGAAAAGCCTGGGCCAGTCCGGTCGAAATTCTCTGCGGCCGCCAAAGCCCGGCGGCGCCCAGGCAACCGCCGGGTCCGGTCTTGGCGCAACCTAGGCGAGAGCCGCCAGATGCCTGGGGAAAGCCGCCAGATGCCCAGGTAATCTGAAGATATCTATGGACGGCCTGCAGGCTTTCCACTTTTAATCACTCGGAACAAGATATCAGGGGCAACATGCACCTGACCCTATAGATCTCGCTTAAGGTAAATGCATGACATCCAGCGATGAACCCCCGCTGTATGATACCCAAATATGCTGTCCTACCTCAAGACACTACACTATTCTGCACACAACTCTCTGGCCACCCCGGGTGAATATGTATTGTCCGCATGAAACAGTTAGTCCTGTTGAATAATGAAATATTTCTTGGTAGTGAAACACACGTGAGCCCTGGAAACATCGGCCTGCGGGTGACCCAGGCCGGGCCCGGCTTTGGTTTGGAAAAGCCGCTTTCCCACAGTCCGGCCCGGCCGTACTCAAAGCCGGACGGACTGGCCGCTTGGGATCACTAGGCTTCTGTCGGGAAGAAATGGAGCGCATTAACGAAGCGTATGGGGAATAACGAAATCATCGCGTCGGTACTGGATGGTAAGTCCAGATAACGTATGATATGATGCAGTGCGGTGTGGTACAGTGCTATGCCCCGTGAACCCGGACTGTGCACCTAACAGGACCAAGGGAAGTAGGAAAAAAAAACTATAATTTTTTTATAGTACTGCACATTGAGGAGAGTGTAAAATCATCGGGTCGAGTAAGATACATGTAAGAATAGTGATGACTAATTTTTTTTGTTATCCTGGAATAAGAACAAGAAGAGCAATTGTAAAAAATAATCCTTCCGGAATAAAAAAGCACACACCGAAAACAAATCGACCCGGAACAAAGACCCTCATCTGGAGTCAAACTCTCAGGGCTCTTAGTAAAAAAAATTTCCTCGCTGGTTTTTTCCTTCCGCTCCCTCTCCTCCATATCCCATTGCTCGTTGAGGCGTTTCTCCTCCTTCTCGATCCACTCCTCCTTGTCCTCTGCAGACATCGAATTGAGAGCTGAAAGTCTGGCGGCGTCTTTCTCTTTGTTTCTCTGATGCTTCTTTCACCCTGAGGGTGGAGAGTATTTCTTTGAGCTTTTCAGTATCCCGATGAGTCCAATTGAACTCTGACAACTCATTTGCGGCTTCCTCAGGGTTTTTCTGTTTGGTGGGGGACGTACCTGGATCTGGGCTGAGTGGGCCCCGGGACCCCTGGGGAGCATAGTGATTGGGCATGTTCCTAGTCCATTGAACCTCCTCACGGATAGTTCCGGCAGAGGAACGCATAGTGACAGGTCTTTCGTGAGCTGCTGACGCCACCCCTGCGGTAGCGGGGACGGGATTCACAGCCCTCAGGCCAGCTGGGGGGCTGTCCCGGAAGACGAATGGTTTAGTGCCAATGGGGATGGGGCCGAAGATGTCGGTGAATTCGTCATCCCCGTCCATGAAGTCGGGGGGTAGCGGGACATCCGTCACGCCCCAGGCGCAGGTGGCAGGCTCTTCGGGAGGGACGACCAACGATGGGAGAGTTCCACTGGTCAGGTTTCTGGGACCGGGGCCTGTTGCCGATATCAGTTGCTCCCCTGTTGAGTCGCCCATGCTACGCATCGCTTCCTTGTGCTTCTTCGCTTTCTCAGAGGCCCAGGCACGACCTGTTGGTCTCACTTTGTATTTCAGCTGGTTCTTGACGGCGGTGGAGGGGGCAAAGGGGGGCAGCTAAAGTTACCGTTTTTCCTTTCAAATCCCTCTGAAACTGTGCGGTGGGATGCTTGCTCCACAGCGGAATTTCGAGGCCATTCGGGTTCTAGGTTGTTGGAATCACCGATTTCGCACATCTTGTTAATTGGCACAGGGAGCTCTCAACATCATTAGGCTGTTGCTGGGTCAGCCCATCTGCGTCACCGACAACGCTATCAGCGCCCTTTTCCAGGGCAAATGCAGCTCCTTCGGCGGTCATGGAATCAATGTCCTGCTCAGACATCAACACGCCCCCCTCGGGAACTCGAGCGTCAATTCTCTACTCCCACATAACGACATCTCCCTCCAAATCCATGTACAGGCCCCTGGTCCACTATAATCATCTACAAATAAACCAAGAAACAAATAGGCAGTCAGTAAACTTAATATAACAAAGCAATATCCTGACGGTGGCCCATCCAGAATGAAAATTTAGAAGTTGGAAGTCGGAAACCCTAGCGAGAGAAGGAAGTTCAAGTCCTTGTTCTCCACTTTCCTCAGGTTGGCCGCCATTTCCGATTTTCAACTTCGTTTATGCACGGGTGGCCTCTGCTCCAACTAGTAAATGCACTGCCATTCCCTCTGCCCATGGGCTTTTGCGGGGTGTGCGATTGCCACACTCGGAGCTTCAGGAATAGCGGACGTGCTGCTGGCAGGTAGTGCGATATCAGATGTCGGATCTCCAGAAGCAACTTGAGCACCGGCAGAACTAGCAAGGGGGGCCCGACGGCACGTTTGGGAGCTTCGGAAAGGGGACCAGCGGCCCTGGGAATCGCGCGTACGCCCTTGCCATCTGCTGAGCCGACCTCTGCCCCCTCCCGGTTGTCCGGAGATCTGTTAGTACGCATCACCACCCTCCAAAATTCGGTTTGCCATATCAAATTCCATAAAGGGAACTAACCATACATACCAACTCAGATAGGACCTCATCCACTCGCCTAGCGAGAGTTACTATCGTACAAGATTTCCAATTACAGGATTTCCCGTCTTGTCGTACTCTCTGTCTTCTCGTCTATATTCACACATTCTAAGAGAAAGGCCATAATCGCTAACGATAGAGCGCCGTCTCCTGAGCGGATTGTCCAATTTGGCTGGTAGGATAGATGGTGTTTCGGAAGTAGCAATAAGGGAAGGGGTGGGCTTTGGGGTCTCCAGCTTTGTAGATCCGGGAACTACGCCTGCGGTGTCAGGAATACTAGTGGCACCACCAGTGGTTGTATCCTCTAGTATTAGCGCTCTGGAAACAACGTGACAACTGGAGGAGCTTCTAGGCGGCTTTCTCCCAAGTTTCGGAGCTTCCGAGGTAACTCTGGTGGTGTCAGGGGTGGTGTGAACGCTCCCACCATCTACTGGATTCTCCTTGGGCTCTTCACTTCTGTGTAAATTCGTTAGCATAAATTATAACTACCCATTATTTGCGCCCGCTGGTACCGCATTGCCGGGCACGCCCGGGGGCTGAAAAATACGCAGCAGAAACTTTGGCGCTTTTAGCAGCTTCACTTGGATCGATCCAGTTGATAACGTGTGAGGATTGTGCTACATATTTCTGGGATACTGGGCATAACTGAAATTCCACCATACCAGGCGATGTGATACTATATCACAGTTTCTCATAAAGAGGACTGGGTACTTATGCAACATAAGATTAGACTTCCTCCGCTTTCTCAGTGGCAGCAGCATCAATAATCTTAACGCCCACGGACTTCTTTCGCTGGTCCCTCTTTTGGCCTCCTTGTCTCTTTCCACCAACTCTAAGAGCAGGGCCGTAGCCCTTAGTTCTAGGATGCCGCTCCTTGAGCGGGTTCTCCAATTTTTCTCGCCGAATAGGAGAAGCTTCGAGAGGGGCAATTGGTGGAGAGGTGGGTTTTTTTTTAATCCCCAGCTCTGGCACTTTGGAAGCGACCTGAACACTTGTGGAAATTTCCAGTGATGCACCCAACCCCAAGGGCTCCGAAGTAGCGCCTGCGGCATCGAGCGCCGCGGAAGTGCTCTCATCATCCGCCAATTCCATCTGGGACTTTTTATTGCTATACAGTCATATCAGCACACCATCACTACCCACCGCTCGGGACTCCCTGTTGGGTTTCTGGGGAGGAATCCGGGTACATACGCCAACATAAGCTGCTGCCCCTCAGTTTTTTCAATCTCAGTGGAAGCAGGTACTTTTCCATCCGCCGGCTCCCATGCCGAGTCTTGCCCTCTCTATATCCACTCCGACATTACAAGCCTTGCAATTGGATCATATCCAATGTCAGAAACGCTCGGAGTCTGCCTCTTGGGCCGGATAGTTGGAGCCTCCGAAACTGCTGCCCAGGAATTCTGGGTGGCAAACCCTTCGGCCCCGGAACCTAGAGGCAATTCTAAAACCAGTATAACTGGCAGATTGTACGCTCACGAGTTTCGACAGCTTCCGAAACAACACCGGCAGCACCAAGGATTGCAGGAACTCACCCACCGGATGCCGATTCCACCCCAAACTCAGATTCTGCGAGTTTACTATTAAGAGATATATCAGCACACACCACCACTGTCCTTCACTTGGCATGATATATCATCCATCTGTAAAGAGAACTGAATACTTACATAAAACAAGGTTTGGGCTCTTCGGCTTTCCAAGTGGTAGTAGTCTCAGCAGAGATGTTTCGACTTTCTAGTTCCTTTCCTCAATCCTACTTCAGATCCCTTCTTCGTGGTCACTCATCAAGTTTACCAGGAAGTTCACAGCCTCCTTAACAACCACCATGATTCTACTCCTTTGGCGGGCACTCTAATTTGGATAGACAAATAGATGGAGAAACTACGCCGGTGGCATAAAGAATCCCAGCAACACTGGCGGAGACCTTATCGTCCAGCGTCGGGGCTCCAGACGCAACTTGAATGGTAGTAAAACGGGCAGCTGGCTTGCTCTCAAGGTTTGGATCTTCCATGGTAACGCTGGCGATATGATGGGCGGCGAATTCACCCCTACAGTCTACCAGATCCCTTCCTCGGACTCCTCGCTACTGTGTAGGGGCGTTATCAAAAGTTACAACTACTTTTGATTCGTTCCCGCTAGTATTGCAATGCCGGACACGCCCCCCCGGGGGGGTGTGAGGAAATGAATTGGAGAAAAAAGAAGAGTGAGGTGGAGGGAAATAAGGAAGAAAGGGACAAGATCAGTAATGGAGAGAGTTTTTGGAGGATGAGGAGAGAGCTTACCCGCCAAATATGCGGGGGAAACTTTTCCCAACAGTCGCACTCCCCTCCCGCTATTATATACTAATCCCACCCATAGTTCACTTCCTACGTAGAGCAAAACAGAAAGCGGCATGATAACATCACGCATAACACTATTAGGAAGGCCCAAAGTTCCCGATACACCAACAACGTGCCCATGCGCTTTCAGGACATGATATCGATCTACAAGTTCATCAACCAAGAAATATGTTCCTGGATACTGTGTATATTAGCCGGAAAACAAATAGACACCGAAAATATCCTTCTTGCAGGAAAGAAAGTAGGCAGCCTAGAAATTGCCATTCCCAGAGCTTCAAACTTCCCTTTAGGTTAACAAAGTTAAAATCTCTATATCAATTTGTTCAGTTCGAATACACACACACACACCCCAATCGCACCACTAACTTATCATGCTCGATAGTGCCAAGCACCCAGCACAGTATTAGATAATGAATCCCACCCTCCCCATCCAGAGCCAATCCCAAGAGCCACAGCCAAATCGGAAAAGCAGTGGAATGAATTCCCTTACCAACGAATCACGTAATGTCACTTGTTAACATAGAACATTTCCATCGGATCCAGAAGCCTTCTTGAAACGCCTCGCTTAGGTATTCCGGGACTTCCCCCCCCCTCTGGCTACTAGCTACTCGGGAATAGCTCCCGTCATGTGGGTGATTGTCTGCTCTTGGCGTGCAAGGAAGTGATACAAGCCCGCAACGGCGATACCTTCCCTCCAACGATCCCTCACATTTACCATACCTCAGATATTTCTATGCCTTACCCACCTCGATCAACGTCCGTTATTTAGCGCAAGTGGAGAAACTAGATACATAACCTGCGTATCTTCGTGAGACAATGCTGCTACCGAAATTAATCCATCCAATAGCCTACTCCAGTGGGCATTACCCCCCCACATTAAAAAAAACCCCCATACTCGAGCACCCCAGACCACATCCATCTTCCAAAAAATTCCTGTCAAACCCAGAAACGGGACATCATTCTGTAGGCTCATTAGGGGAGGCGGGAGCTCACAATTTTCTACAACCGGCTGAAGCCAAAGCGAGCAAGTTATCGTTGCGTGAATAATCATCCGGCCATATCCATTCGTGAGAGGAAGGGAGGGAGGGCGCTGTACAATGCTAGTACAGTGCAAGACTAATCTGTGACATTTTTCGTGGATATTTCCTGCCGGAGCGGGCGCAGGTATAGCGTGGGCCCATCACCTAGTCGTAACGGTAAGGTGAAAGGTAGAGGAGATGGGGGGGGGGGTGCAGCGAGATGATTTGGGAAGTTGGGAGAGGGGAGGAAGGTTAGTATCGTATTAGGACAGTACCAAAGAAGGCCTTGCCTCCCCGCTGATCACGAGGATGGTCGTGCCTTGGAATAATATTGTTAAAGCGAAGCGTGCCAGTAAATAAATTAAATTAAATATATAGCGAAAAATTATGTCTGTTCGTGCGGGACCCTCCAGCAGGAATTCACGGCACCACAGCTCAAGGAATAAAACCTCCTGGCATCCAGGACCCGATACCATGCATATACACAAACTCTCACTCGGAGCATAAGTTACAACATTACGATTGATCAACTAGGGGCACTTTTCCCCATGGCAACCTCCCCCCCGTCCCCAACGCGCCAAACTCCCCGGGCTATCCTCTACACCGAATACATCAGAGTTCCATACCCCAATTGGTCATACCCACCGCTAGTCGTGCCATAATCTCCACCGCCCCCCTCTGCGCCACCGCCGGCAGCCCTAACCTTCTCGGCATACAGTTTGGTGTACTTGGCGTTCTTCCCCATAATCTTGCCATAGCGATTATACAGGAGCTCCCAAATCGGCCGCATGTCCCCCCTACCGGCGCTGCTGATCCCCTCCTGCCTAACGTCGCTGTTGACGTAGGTGATGTAGGGAACATCGAATCCGAGATTGTACTTTGCGGCGTACTCCGACCCTGCAAGGATGCGGTCGTCGAGACACGAGAACAGGTCAATGCCCTGACTGCTCGCCATCTGCGCAAAGATTCCCAGCATGCCGACGACAAACATGCTATGTCCCTGATCCCGCCCGGATTCCTGCAACTGACCCAAGTCCTGCCCCTCGACATCCGGGAAGATGTGCCAGATTGTCTTGGTGATGGCACCATTTCCAGTACCGTTGAAAAAGTAGTCGATGGCCTCCTTGAACATGGTCTCATTATCCGCAACGACGCCGATAGCAAGGATATTATTCAGGTTGCAAAGATCCCAGTTCGCCCAGTAGTGGTCTATAGCAGCGTCGTTGTGGTTGGTCAGGAAGTGGTGGCTCATGGGGTAAAATATTTTGACGAGCATGTCCTTCGCCGCTGCGAACCCCTTCCAGGCGGGGTATCCTCGGAGTATCTCGACAACGTTGGCAATCTGGTAGCCGTAGATCCCGGATGCAAGGAACCTGTCAGCGGAGCCGTGGACCATTGTCAGCGTGCTCGACCACGCATCGATGATGGCGGCGCTCGCATTGGCGTATTGGGCATCATCGGTGACCTTCCAGCGCAGCGCCAGGGCATACGCAGCGGCTATGTCGTTGTAGAGCTTTTCGTAGTTCTGACCGTTGGGGTTGGCGCCCCTATATACCACTGGCACCGCCCGCGGGATCCAGCTGGTCTGAGCGTGTCGGTTCGCGATGAGCTTTTGGTAGCCGGCATACCAGGGGTCGGTCTGCTCCGCGACTTTGGAGGCTACCAGGGTGAAGTCCGCCGCCGTGTGGAGGAGTCCTGGGTGCACGAAGGAAGATGCTAGCTGGGAGAAAGCGGACGCGTACAATAGCAGTGAAGGCCTCATTGCAGACTGTAATTGCGAATTCTAGTGAACTTGGGCAGAAAAGAAAAAAAGTTTCAAGTGAAGGCATCGGGGAGATTATATGTTCTCCCCAGTGAAGCTCCCTTGGTATGGATAGTCTTGATGATGTGCCAGTACAGAGCGGCCATGAGCCACAGTTCGTCGTACAACATCCTTTCCTCCGCGAGAAATCAACCCAGCAGGTGGTTCTATTCCAGGACCCTTTCGACAAGCTCTCAGGGATCCACTACCGCATTCACCGGAATAATTGAACCGTTCCCTAAGACGTCCAGAATTCCCAATCTCGTAGAGGCGGGCAAAGACACTGCAAAAACTGACCCCCTTCCCCTTACGGTATCTCAAGAGAGAAAGAAGAAAGACAAAAAGTGCCGCACCTTGGCGGAAAGGGCAACTCCAACGTCCAAGTGCAGGGTTCAATCATCCCAATGAATACGGTACCTGAAACTCACTCACTACCCTAGCCAAACAAAATTCCAATTACCACACAAGCGAGAATCAGGCCCATCGTGTGTAAGCTCTGGTCATCAATAGCCAGGGAAACCCGGCGTATATTCCTCTCACACCCCACCAAAGGAGTTTACAGAGTTGGGAAACCAGGTAGAGTAAGGATGGGGACTATTAAGCCAAACCCATGCAAATATTGTACCACTACTAGGAGGACAAAAACCAAATCATTGATATAAAATAGGAAAGATTGGCTTCTACTCCTGGGGACTAGCCGTCCATAGCCGCTTACCCCTCTCTATAATACCATACTATCCCTGCGCAAAGCTAACCGAGATCTCAGTTGGCGCTGTAACAAGACTCCTATGATCACCATTCATCCTACCGTAGCCGAATCCTTGCCCTCGCTATGGAAACACAATTTGCACGATGCATGGCAGCAGGATCCCACTACAAGTATGAGAAGACCCCTACCCATATATAGAACCACGCACCAGACCCTGACAACAACCAAAAATTGACAATTATCGTACAAAAGCCTTCCATTATCCCCCAGCCCCCCCCCCCCCAGTGGCCATATTATCATCCGCCTGGACTCCTCCCGGCCAATGCTCCGGCCCCAATATCGCTACCCCGGTATCCCGGGCCAAAGGCAAAGGCCCGGGTTCTGCCAGCGCGCTACCCCCACCTCCAGCGCTCTGACCATCCGAACCAGCCTACCGTATCGTAATATCCGACCCAGAGAAAGCCAAACACAATCGCCAACCCGGATAATACCGAACCCATACCCATCCCGAAACACGCACATCCTACCCGCGGGGTAATCTAATCGAATAGATTAACGCACCTTACTTATTTCCTTTCTTTCTTTCAAAAAAAAAAAGCAGACGTCTTTAATTGAAGGGTCTAACTTACCCATGACGACAAGGTGTAAGGCTTCGCCAAGAAGGTGGCCAGAAAGAGAGACCATTTTGAAGGTCTTTACGGAGACGGGAGGAGGTGCAAGGTTTGGGTCTTTTTGCCCGGTCCGGATGTGGATGGCATTTGGGGGTGGCGCGGGTGAAGTGGAAGCGCAAAGAGTACTGTACGTAGAACTCCCACTGGGAGATGGTTTGGGACCTCGGGTTCAGCTCAACCATCTGCTGGAACAAGAGACTGCATAGAGGCAAAAAAAACAGCTGCTACTGCATTCCGCTGCTGCAGGAGATGAAGCTGGTTTTGTTAGGTCGGATAATTATCGGAAAAGCTTGTTTTCGTTATTTCTTTTTCTTCAGCCAAAACACTCTAAAGTGCCTCCACACTCGAGGGGAATTTTAGCCTAATTAACAGTAACGGCCATGTTTCAGACACCCGCGTCAACTGCGAGTACGAGTAGAGCTCCCGCCTACAGAATTTAATAATGCAACACCAACATATCACCGGCCAAACCTCTACCACTCAGAGTCCTCCAATACGGTACCTCAACTCCCATGATCCACCATACAGGCTACGCTCCTCCCAGGCCACCCCCACACCTCACTCGCCAACCTTCACACAGGTATTCCCATCCCAGACTCGAGAGCCTACCTTACCGCTGTGCAGAGTAAACGACCCGCATCCCAAAGCCCACCCTCCCCCGCAAAGATCCCCGAGGGGGGGGGGCAGAAAGAACCAATTCCCGGCACTCCCCCCGACCCCTTATAAGAATCCTTAGAGCATTACTCAACTCAATGCTTACGGCACCCTCCGCTTAAGGCAAGGCAAATAGCACCCTAGGTCTAACAAGAGTAGATTTCTCCCTCCCCAAGGAAATCCCAGTAGCTTTCCTGTCAGTAACACTGATACTACGAGCAGTATCTCGAGGGCTGTGTGCCATTTCAGAACATTTCTCCGGCGGTGCGTCACCGCATATCCCTTCTCCCAGAGATCATCAACCTACCGATCCCTCAAGACTTTTTTCCTCCCTCTGGGTGCCGCAGTAAAGGTTCAGGCCCGTTTTCAATCCGACTGAGGTAAATTCCATTGCTATCATATGATGAAAGAAGGAAAGCGGGTTGGGGGAAATTGCGATGACAAAAAACAAAAAAGACGAAAAGGTCCAGCACCGGCGATCCTATCAAAGTCCAGAATACCGGCACCTCGCTTGGATTCTGCCGTAATACCGGTATATACTTGTATATATATATATATATCTGGAGGGTCAGGCCGCTTTTACCCACTTGAGCCGCAGATGCCGCAGTATCGCATGAGGTCTACGGAATAATAGGCAGAATGAGGGAAGGAGGTATTGATAGCTCAAGGAACATGCCATCTCTACCGCTACATCACAGGAGGAGGAAGTATCTGAAAGCCATTGCCAGAGCACCTTCCCTAGAGGAACAAATCCATCACTCCCTTATAACATGATCCCTCCCCATGCCTTGGCACCGCTTTGCCATTTATCAACTTTTAATAGCCATGAATTGCTCGCAGACCCCCCCCCCCCCCCCAACTCATTCCCTATTCAAAGTATCCAATAGTGCAAGTATAGTAATGGAAAGTACTTGTAGACTAGCCTTAACCAATGGCTTTGGTATTACAGTGGCACACGTCCACTTAACCTACCCTCCAGAATAGAGACCCCGTCTGCTACAAGTACACACACTACAGTATCTCTCTCATCAAGCTAACTTATATAATGTATAAAAAAAATTAAGGTCAAATTAAGGTTAGAAAACCTACCTGTAGATTTTTTTTCTTTTTTCTCTGCAAGAACCCCACTGAACTTTTGACTCTATCCCCCACTTCATCAGTCAACATTAAACTATTTGATTATTAATCGAATCTCGAACCTAATCGTCACCGTAAAACCAAAACACTGTCCCGATCACAAACCACGAGTCAAAGCCGGCGCGAGGCGTGGCTCTACAAACACTCCCAAGCGTATGATAACACCGATCCGGCCCCCCCCTCCCCCTTTATTTAGGGTTGTCATAGGATTCTGGTTTCCTTGGCACGGAAATGATATCAGGGTGGAATGGTGCTAGTGGACCCACAAAACCAACGAATATCCCGCCCTTCTCCCACTTCACCCTATAAACCACATGAACCTCCCCAGTGCTGTACCCTACAGGCGGCAAGCGTAACTGGCCCAACCGGCACATCCACAACTTGCTAGTATCATAACGGCAATATCAATCGTAACACCACGAATTGTTACAACACCCTGGAGATTCCAATCGAGGGATATACGATGAGGACGCGACGAATATGCAGTGGCCATCACCACTAGAGTACCTAAACAGGCACCGGGTCGTGCGCCTCGGCCGATAGGACATCGTGGGAAATTGGCTTCCGGAAACCAGCGGGTTTCGGGAATGCAGCAATGAAATGGGGAGAGACTGCCAGGCTATCCCATTTGGCCACGGGAATTCGGGCGTGGGCAAGACATATCTCAAGTGAGAAATACCATACTCTCAAAGGAGAAGCAGGCATCACTAACAGCTTGCAACATCAGTCCCCCATCGATTGGGGGCCCGTGCGATTCCCCTAGTGAGAGGGATACCCCCGCTGCAATGCCGTAATGTGACTCCCCCAAGGAGGAGCAGTCGACGACAAACATGTTAGCAACCGTCTCAAAATATTTCGTTTAGAGAGGAGAAATCCCAGCTCACGTCTCAGGCCCTTCGAAAGGGGAAGGGGGGAAATGTCTGCGAACGAGGCCCACCACCCCCCCCATCTCACGGTAATACAGAAGACGGCCATATGGCTCAATACGGCCAGATTTTATAGGCACCGATATGTCAGATGAGAAAGACCAGAAGAATCGACTGGAACTTCTTAAATCCCGAGGGACACTAATCCCGAGTCACCAAACGCACCAATATACCCCTTACTAGAAGGCATCATGTCCCGGGGGAATTCGGAAGATATTTCAGTAAGGCGGTTTTGATACCCGTTAGTCCGGGCGCCGGTGGCACCCCAAGATATCCGGATATGAAGTTGGATAGCGATGATCCCGATGCAGTGGATGATGACTTTAAGTGCCGATATCACGTGGGTAGTCCCGGAAACGGTCCAGGGTTGTAAGTAGGAACACCATCCCCCCGGTCTACGCAATTCCCAAGACCCGGAGCAGTCAAACATTCGTGGAAGGCCCCCCTTGGCTGATCCACCTGGCCCATTGCGCCGCATTCTTAGAATCGTAGAGATAATAGTTGCCTCACTGGCTGGAGATGAAGGACCAGAGTCTAAAGTTGAATGTCCGAAGGGTCCTACTGCAATCACATAAATAGTGAAAGAAGGACATAAGGGCATCCCAAGACCCTGAATCCACTGAAAAGATGTCAGCCACCGCACGAAGGGATAACAAGGACTAAAGACCAGTCTTGCGGACTACAAAAGGCAGGCACTGTACGAGCTCGCCATCAGATCCTCTTAGCGCATCTATATCAGCATTAAGAATTCAAATAACGGGGAATCTCGAACGACCAGTCGACTTTAACTCAACCTATATACAGTAGCACTTCTCACCTAAGCTACCCTATTCATCCCCACCTCCATCGAATCGAATTCACATGATCCGATCTTCACTATCGGCAAACTCACAAAACCCTCCACACATACACACACATCCCACTTCTAAGTCTAGGTTTCTACATTATGATAGTTTCGATATTGGTAATCGAGTGATTCATTGTGACGCCAATTGAAATAGATATCCCGGGGCTGTTATCCTCCGTGTGAGCCTACGATAAGCGGTCTCGATTGGCCCGCTTGTCTATCATACAACGTTCAAACTCTTCAATAACACCCAACGAATCATTTATTTTTTAATTCCCCATCATAACTATCATAATATCGTTGTATTACATTATAATTATAATTCCTCTTCCGCATAACCGTGGGGTAAAAAAACCAAAAAAAAAACCAAAAAACCAAGCCCAACGATACATACAAGACCACATACGAAACCAAACTTTATTTTATTCCATCTCATTTTACATCCCACCCCACGTTCCTATTTCCCACAAGTCCTTCAGAGTAGCAATCACGCCCCGTGCCACAGCCAGCCAGCCAGCCAGACCTAGGTGGGTATCACTTCAAGAAAAGCAAATGAATAGGAAGTAGGAGTATCATACTATACTTCTATCGTTAATTTACATGGATGGATGAATGGATGGATATGATAAACTACCAAACCACATTCAAGGTATCATACACATACATGCATACATATATATATACATACATATCATACATGCATGCATACGGTACCGTACGTAGAACTTCAGCACATACACTCCAACTCTACCACTGTGCGTGCGTGCGTGTGTGCGTGCGTGCATGCGTGCGTGGGGGGGGAATAAATAAATAAATAAATAAAGAGAAGAGACATCATACGAACCCGTTGTATAATATCATACTCTAGTTATCACCCACTTCACGACCTCACTCCCCCCGTTCTTGGGATGGAAGTCCAGTGATTTGACAAGTGGTAAAATCACGGGCGAATCTGCTTGTCGTCTTTTTCCTTTTAATATCCCCAATACCACCATTTCGCACCTTTGTGCAATGGTATGATGTGGTTAGTATGATATTTAGGACAGATGGGTGCGTTTTTTCCAACCATGATAATATAATACTATCCATCTATACATAACCACTCAACTTATCCTCGGACACGAAAACTCAAGTTCGGGGATTATTGTGATGACCCATATTTCCTTTTACCCCTTTTTTGTTCCCTTTTAAAGCTAAACCCATGAAAAGCCATGAAACAATAATTATAATAATAATGACAATTTCAGGTATGTGCAAGCCAGCCCTCAAATTTTTTTTTTCAAAATGACAGCAACCAATCCGAAAGTAAAGAAAGTGGGAGCATAGAGCGTGTACAGTAAAAAAAAAAAAAAAAAAAAAAAAAAGCGTAATATGGCGAGCCTCGTCCAAATGGGTAAACCCCCCACCAACCTACCCATTCACCCCATCTATCTATCCGGAGAAAACATATAATAGCAAGGTATCAATCATTCTGGACTTCCCAAGCCTAGACTGCCCCTGATCCGTTCATCCATCTACCTATCCACCAATTAATTACCTTCCCCCCCCGCCAAAAAAAAAAGAAAAAAAAAAAAAGAGAGAGAACTTCCACAGCCTCTACCTCCCCTTAGCCGTTGCCGCATTACTAGCCTCTATAAAAAAAACCCCCAGTCAGCAATCTTTCCCCCCTCCTCCCAAGAAATTCAAAAATATATATATACATACCTCTCCTCGTGGCATCCTCCAATAGCGCTGTATCCACCGCGCCCGCCGGCAAGTGCACGTACCTGACGACGCTCCCGCGGATGAACACGTTCCGCACGGCCGTCAGGTGCGGGTACTTGGCCTCCTCGAGCACCATAATGTCGTCCAGCTTGATGTTCAGGAATTGGTCGACGGACTTGAGAGTGCCGCGGATGGACAGGTCATTCTTGAGCTCGATGGTCACTTCGTGGTCTACCAGGGTTTTGAAGAAGCTGTTGATCGAGTTAGTCGAGGGTTAGGGATTGTTCGGGGGAGAGGGGAGAGGGGAGATATGCCTGAAGAATAGCATATTCAGTCGGGATACTTGTGGTGGTATCTAGCAGGAGTGGTGGTCGCTTGGTGGTATCGATCCGAGTTGATGGGTTTTTGTCGTGCCCTCGTCGGTTGGTCGTTAGGGGAGGGAATGTTAGAATGCCGTCCAGTGGTAGGGTAACCAAGGATCCCCCCGCACCAACCAAATCCATGACCCGATACGGTACCCACCAAACTGCATCATATCATACGATATGATAACTTATCGCAGAGCCGCAGCGGGGTTCCACAACCAAAAACTAAACACAACCGAGTGATTAGGCGTGCGTTGCCTCAGCTGCATCGACAGCCTCAACTCAACTCAACTCGCAACCTGAACCGATCTGGAATAAGCTAGCCCAAGGCGTTCCAGTGCTTCCACTCGCGAGTCTCATGACAACAGACAGCGTCACAAACCCTTAGCCCCCCCCCCCCCCCTCCATACGCCTGGCAAGCAGGCTGACTGGAGGCCTAACCTGATCCCACCCGCATACACAGAGTAACATTGCATCACGTATATCCATCCTTTCGGACTTTATTTTCATCATAATATTATTATCACAGCGCAGTCGAATTTTGTATTTGGGCAAGAAACAGACAAGAAAGCCCCTCCCGATCCAGGTAATTCACAAAACGACCATCCCAATCATAACAAAAACCGAAACCTTTTGTGTGGAAAGAGCAGGAAAGAAGGGAAAGGAAAAGCTGCAGCCAAGAAAAAAGACTCGTTCCCAAAACCACGAATCAAGCGAATGAAGTGAAATAGTAAAGCAGCCCTCAGAACATGATTCAAAAGGAAAGTCACAGGAAAAAAATCCCTCTACAATTCCATACCGACAAAGATCCACCGATCGCTTGTCACTTCTTCATCCGCTAGGGACGAAGCCGTCGACGAAACGCTGGAAAAGCTGCCGCTGCGAGTGTTGGTTGAGGAGTAACTTGACGGGGGTGTAGGAGGGAAAACGATTGGGGCCATCGCTTGAGGGCTCGCAATGCTGTCGAGCTGCAACCAATGAGAAAGGGTGATGAGTTCGAAACCAACCCATCCAAGGTCGCGGATGAGTGAATCTGTGTAGACGGCGAACAATTAGACAATTATTAAGCATCGAATAGGAGTGACCAAAACTTACGGATCCTATCCGTCTTGCGCTCCAAGCAAATCACTAGACGATCACAACTGAAACATTCACTAGCCAATTCAATAAGAGCTATCAGCCTGTTTCACACCGTTAGCACAAAGCTCCTCAAAGTCCGAACCCCAGTGAGAGAGAGGGGGGGGGGAAAAAAAAGCTCACCCATGCTTCAATTGTGTCCCCTCAACATGCTCAAAGAACAAGAACAAACTCTTATCCGCCTCCTTCTCAGCAACAAACCCTCTGAAGCTTGCACCGCCAACGTAATCCCACACCTCAATGAACTGCATCTCCTTCGCGTCAACTCTATTGCTGTGATGATTGTTATTTTTGCCGCTATTAACCGAGACCATCGGAACAGGGACACTCTTCGGATTATTCCCTCCACCAAGGAAAATCCGCCTCATGTCTCCACAAAGAAGTCTCTCACACTCCCTTGCGATGATTCTCGATGCCCCCTTACCATGATCAGCGGCGGCGCCATTACGACGACCGCCGTTGGAGTAAGGAGGACTTGTCGGATATCCCGAGGATGCCTCAGGAACGCCACTGCGCCCCTGCAGAAAACAAAAGGAGACACGGTTCAGCGAATGCCGGCAGCAAGAGATGGATGGGGGAACATACCGTCCGCGCCGGTCGAAGAGTAATGGAATCCTTGAACGCCGGTTGAACAAGACTTGGAGGTGGCGTAACAGCTAGCGAGAACCGGACGAGCAAAGCCCAAATGTTGACGGGAATTACTGGCGTAATTACTACTGCGATTACTACTTGTCATCGCCATGATCCTTGATGTTTGCTGGGGCTCTCTCGGGAATAATGGTTGCGTTGAAAAGGGGTGTGGGGGAGGGAGAATTGGAGGGAGGGTGAAGAGCAAGTGTTGGAAGCGGAGCTGTGGATGTTTGCCCGTTTGCTTGTTGCAATGGGTGAGGCTGGCTGAATAAGCTGGGGGGCGAATGCAGGGAAGACAGCGGTTGAGGATGGAAGGGAGAGCGTGGGGAAGTGGGTGATGGTGTGTGGATGGGAGGAGGGTGGGCGGCAAAGGAATTTAAGTTGGATTGAGAAAGGACAGCGGCCGAAGGCTCGGCCTTTATTTAGGGCAACACCAAGTTTTAGGATGCATGGTGGCGTCCACTTGAATTTAACTGGGGGATACTCGTGGAGAATGCCCGAATGGAGGAGAAAAGCTATGATATGTACATATCATAGTACAGTGTGATGTTTACCGGCGAGATGCCCTATCATTCTTACCCGCCGTGTTGCCGTCCATGCAATTGGGGCTCGCCGGACGGTGGAGCTGAGGAAACGACTCCAAAGTATGTATCATACCCTCCCCACCCAGTACGAGCAGTATGATAGCCTACAGCAAACCCACACTGTGCGAGTATCATAATAGTACAAGTAGACATTCGATGCCGTGCCGGCAATCACACAGGAAAATGTTATATAGATGAGGGGGAAACCTCACTGCATGAAGGCGCGCGGGGGTGAATTGAAGGCACAGGACAGGGACTGGTCCAACCAACAGGCCCTTATACGAGTGCCGTATGATGGTCTAGTGAAAAAGAAATTAGAGAGCATCCGCCGCAGACGACTGTCCCTCACATCGACAACTCTCTCTCACCACTTTCTTTTTCCATTTTGCCATTGCACAACGGCAAACTCTCCCCAGTTGCCTACCTTATGCATGCTTCGGCCCTTCTTTTGCTCTGCTCCGCGTTACTCTGCTTGGCTCGCGTTGCCTTCCTCCTCGCATGCATAACCATCCATCCATCCATCCGTCCACTCACTGCACCCCCCATTCCACCCACCCAGACCACAGGTTGCTCGAGTTCCCCCATCAGCGCCCGCATCACCACGGCGATACCACACCAAACAAACCCCAACCACACTTGTACCATCATCGCCATCACAAATCTGTGTTTCCGCATCATGAACTGTTCAAACTCTACTCGTACTTGTACTCGCACCCCGAGTCCCGAACAACCAATCCCCTTTATCCCTCCAAGTCTCCTAGCTGACCTACGGTACCGTGCGCCTGCTCCTTCCCTCTCCATCTCCGACAGCAAAGAAATTGAAACAGGAATACCGGTACCGGTATCAAACTCCCGACCAGTGCTCGTATAATATATTTAGATTGGACCCGACCCGTCATCCCGTAACCCGCAACCAGCCCAACCACCTTCGCGAGTACCTACCGAAACTAGCTAACCACGTGCCTCCTCCTCCCCATGGACGGATCGCATGATAGCCTTCTTCCTCCCCCTTCTTTTCTTTTCCGCTAGGAACCCGACCTCGGTACTCGAGTACAGTACGAGTACGAGTACCGGCATCGGCGGTATGATATCAGGAGATTCGGTTGAGGATCCAGAGCTGGGCTCCACGTGACCACCCGCGAGCACCAAGGGAAAAAGCCTAGTCTCTTTTCAGATTGGACCAATAGCCCGGTAACACTCCGAAACGCGGGGACCGGTAATGCTGGTCATGGACAAGCAAAGGGAAGGAAGGAGGCCCAAATGACGTAACTTGTCTTGTGTGGGAAGAAACAAATAAAATATGATAGAAGAGCCACTCACATCACTTTACCAAGAGTTTGACTTCCTTGTTGATGGCCATGATGATGATGGAAGGGTTGGAAGTGGGCACTTATAAAATAGAGGCTTTTTTTCTGGAGAGTGGGGCCGTATTGGTTGATTGCCTTCGGTGCCAGAGGAGGAATCAAGTTGTCTCAGTATTGTTACGAACAAAGCCGGCTGGTACAAGTACTCTACCTACCCTCACACGTGTAACTTATAGCGCAGCAGTCGAAGCGAAATGCCGCACCCGCAGCCCCGCCATGAAACCGGCTTCCCAGAACCATTCTCTCCGTTCGTTTCCCTTCCCCCTTCCCTGCAGTCCCAAACTGACAGGTTCCGGCAGGGATCGCAATACAACCCTCCCTCACTCTGAAGCCGTGACCCGCCCAGACGAGGAATCACCCACTGCAGTGACGGAGCACGAAAGGCACCACCGACTCCTGCACAGACATCGAAAGGCAGGCCAGGTCGAGGAAGATATGTATGCTGGATTGAACGTTCACGACAACCCGGAAGCCATTCCGGAGCAGGAGGAGGAGAGGAGGAAGGATGGTAAGATTAAGAGAGTTTTGCATAAGATTAGCTGCGGAGGTGTTTAGACCTGTGTTTCCGCGGACTGGGGTTGGAGCTAGAGAGCGTGTGATGATACGGATGGGTGGTGGGAGGATGGAAAGGGGGGGGGGAATCGCACAGTACTAGTACCCGAGCAGCGGTATGACGGTTACGGTTTTCATGAGATAATACCATTTTACTTTACTTGCAGCAGTTCAGGCCACTGTATTCCCCCAGCAGGTGGCGATAATAATCCCGAATGATGATTGATGACGATACTTATCATGGCTCCAGTGTGGCAGTTTTTGCAGGGAAAACCTGCAGGCTGGCGGCTGCACGCGCCAGACTTGTCCCCCGTCCAATCTCGGCCTTCCGCTAGGATCCCCACCCAACCAAGCTCATATCATACCTTGCCGTACTGTACTGTACCCTACCAACCAGCCAGCCAAGACAATAACAAACCCAACCTCAGCTTTTCATCTATCGCTGCCGGTAGTCCTCCCTGCTGAATGTTTCACAGCCCCTCACAACATAAACGCCCAGAGCTTCCCTTCCTAATCCTCTTCCTCCCCGCTTCGCATTTATCTTCAGCATATATCCCCCCTTCCCTTTTCCATCCCCTCTTCACGACGGCGAAACGGAGCCGGGCCATTAGCCGAGAAAGGAACAAGAAAGAGGGATGGAAAAACCCCTACAATTCCCTTACTACCTCCTCCCCTCCCTCCCCTTCATCTCCCGCCTGCTGCCTTCCTCCTCCTCTTCCTCCTCCCCCACCCCACGCGGCCACACCCAAATCCTCCAATGCCGCCTCTGCCAAACCCACCTAGCACCCACAACGCACATAATCAGCAAGGGCTTTATGGGCCGTCACGGGCGAGCCTACCTCCTCAACGCCCTAACAACCCCGCACATAACCTACTCGCCACCCACCCCCCGCCCGCTGGTTACGGGGATGCACACGGTGTCTGACGTCTCGTGCTCGCTGTGCGGGACGGTGCTTGGGTGGAAGTACCTTGCTGCGGAGGACCGAGCACAGAAGTACAAGGTTGGCAAGATGATCCTCGAGAGGAGCAGGGTTGAGAAGGTCAACTGTTGGGACGGGGGGGAGATTCTGGCCCCGAAGGAGGAAGAGGAAGGGGAGGTGGAGGTTGATAGTGCTGATGAGGATGAATTGGAGGATTTGTTCATGGGGGTATGGACCAAGGAGGGGGCGCTCAAGAGGCGGAAGGCGAAGAGGGAGAGGGCTGAGAGGGAGAGGGAGAGGATTTTAGGGGAGAGAGGGGTGCATGTTTGATCCATTAGGACTCGGTGGGGTATCATCGCGCTCGGGGGGTTTGCTATGATACCACACTTGGGGGATTTATTTATTCCACCTTGTTTTCTCGAATTTGGTGATTGTCGTTTTAATTAATCCTTTAACTATGGCTTTCTAGAAACCCGGATGTCGGCCCGCGCCGGCTGATTCCTACATACACTTCCATCATATACCTACTTGCTCTACCTGCTCGGGACTTTTCTTATGTTCATTTATTTACTTTCCGCACCATCAATGCTCTCCCCTCTCTTTGTTTCTGCTGCTACCGGCATACGTGGACGCTAACTGTTGAATCATTTCATGACCTGACTCTTCCTCATGTATCCTTCGCAACAATGATAGGCTTGCGCGAGGGGCATGCCACGGAATTGAACCTCCTGCCACCCCCTCACTAACCATGAACGCAAACCATTCGTTCGCCCCACGAAAACCCGACATTTGCCCATGTGCGGTGCTGTACGCTCGCTCGGCATGAGTCTTTTACGACAGGAAACGAAATTTCCCATTGGCGGAAATTTACAGTGACTTGGCGTTGCGGAGACCACCAGCACACTACCGGTATTGTGCAATTGAGACGCCCGTGCACGGAGGAAACCCCCACTCCACGGACACTATCGAAAAATCCCCTTTTCACCAAATTGCCCAGCGACATACCTTCTTCTACCTCTCGGCAAAATATAAAAAAACTCGCACATTGGCAGCACCGCACAGTACGATATAAAGTCAAGCTCGTTTCTACATTGGCTCCCCTTCCTTGTTCTAGTATTCGCTAGGGCAGTCGTGATCTTTAGTATCATAGTCAGTCAGTCGGTCAGTTAGTTAGTCAATCTCTTGGATGGATAGAGGGAGGGGGGAAGAGGGCACTTGTGAGTAAGGATGGTACTGTTCGACCGCAGTGGTATCCCGGCAGACTATCATGTATATACGGTACATCCGAATGTGTATCGTCAATCATAAATACATGCAGCGCACTGTACTCTACGAGTACACTGTTATGGCCACTGACTTTCCTCGCTATGAAAACGTTGTATATCGTACCCACTATACTACGCCAGTAATGCCATTTATTTATTGATCTACTAATTATGGATACCGTAAGCGGGGCATAACATTTTTTTTCGCGGGTAGGTTGTAGGCCGGTTCGCATGGTATGGCTTGTCCGACAAGGTTTATTCTATTCTATTTTATGTGTGAGGGGTTTTCTGCAGTTTGTATAAATGGCATGACGATACTCGCGGACGGACGGACGGATAGGTGAAAACATCAGGATAGTTACGGGGTGTAATGGTGCATTTCTATATATATAAATCTTGATCTCCTTATGAATGAATGTGATAGGTTTCCCGTGAGTGATGGCCTGCCCTCTGGCGTTGGTTATGTACGGGCCCAACTATTTGTGTCCGGACGTTATTCCTCCCGAGATTTGACCATCCTGTAGCAACTGATGAAGAATGCCCTCTCGGTGATGATACTGGAACCGCCAATTCGTTAGCGCTTTGTATCGGATACTTGTAGGGGAGGAAGGAGGCGGGGGGAACGTACCAAACTCCCAAAAGCACAACTCCCAAACCCCCGGCGCTCGCCAACATCTTTATAACCCCCACGTCACTACTACCACCCCTCTCCGAAACAACCCCCCTAGCGAGCGCTCCGACTCCCAACGCCGTACTCAAAAACATCCAGCTAGGCAAAACCTCCCGAATCCCTTCCCCCTCCTTCCCCCTTTCCTCCTTCTTCTCCAACCTGGTAAAATACCCCCTCACGAACCCTGCGCTCCACAAAATCCTCACGAGCATATTAACCCCATTCGCGGCGACCAACCCCCGCGCGCCCCATCCCAAAACCCTCAAGAAGACCCAGCCAACGGCGGCAAAGCCCAAACTGAAGGCAAACATCCAAGCCGACTGCCCCGCTAGTTCCCGCTCGTTCGCAACACTCTGTACGAACGCCTCTGTAACGCCATTGATGGCGAGGAGGGGAATGTAATAGCAGAACGCCGAGAGCGTTTCACCAGCGTCTTTCGCGGTCGTCCATTGTCGGCCTGCGATCAGCGAGAGCACGAATGGCGCGAATGGCGCTGCGAGGGAGACGAAAAAGATCGAGAGGAGGAAGTAGAGTTTTAGTAGTGTTTGAAGGGTTATTTTTGCGGAGGTTATGTTTTCCCTCGAAGGGTCTGTGGTGGAGGAGAGAAGCTTTGCGAAGAGGTTGCGAGAGGATTCTTCGACTGGTTGGAAGAGCATGCGTGCTATCAGTGAGCCGTAGTTTGAAGATAAGGCGTAGATGCCCTGAGCGTGGTTTGTTGTGAAGTAGGTTATTAGCAAGGAGTCGCCTTGGGTTAAGAGGTGCTTGAGGGCGGATTGGAGCCACATGCTTGTTGCCAGGGAGGTGAGAGGTTTGTGGAAGTAGGTTAAGTGGTAGCCCGATTTTCTGGATTTAGAGTTAGCAGAGGTTCAAAAATTGTGGCTCATGCAGCACAGGGGGCTCTTGAGGATGCGATTTATGCTCGGCAAGACCGAGTGACTGGCGGTGAACCCGATCAAGTCCTGTGTTTGAAAGACTTTTCATGCCCACCATGTCACTCTCTTTGTCAGGCAGCTCAAAGCCAATCCACCTGATAATTGCTGTCCCTAGTACTCAATGGCAAAACTCACCGTGACTCAATCCCCCTCAACCCAATACCCCATCGCCCCCTCCCATCCTCCCCCCAGAAGCACCATACGTAAACCGCCAAAAGCACAACTGCATACCCCGCCTGCCCAACTGCAAACCCCAACGGCCCCACCCCCTGCCCCTTCAGTCTCTCCCCAAACCCCCCTTTCGCAACAGCTACTGTGACCCCACAGGTCAAAATGCACCTCGCGAACGCCGCCGCGCTCTCCGCCGCCGCCCGCACTTTATACCTCAGCCCCAACTGTGCAAGCGCAAAGTATGGCTCCGCCGCCAACTCGATGATAGTTGCGAGAGCGTAGAGACACACACTCTCGATAAAGAATGGCTGAGAGACAGTCTCACTGGATGCGAAGGAGCGGGCATAGAAGAGGGACAGTGTCGCGGCAAAGAGGAGGCCGAGTGGGAGGATCAGGAGGGAGAGGTTTATAACGGTTTGACGGTGGGCTGCTTGGGTCCCCTCAATTAGTTTTCCACGGGTCCCGAGAGTTTTGGTGGAGGTAGGGGCGGCAGCGGCGGCGGTGGTGGTGTTAGTGGTAGGAGAGGAGGACTGGCGTTGCAGCGCTGTCCGTAGCGATTCCCGAGAAAAGTAGAGAATAGATATCATGAAAAGCTCCAGCTGTACCGAGATCCCCAGGAGTGAGGGGGAGAGGTACTGTAGTAGGAGTTGGTTCACGAGGAAGGTTAGTAGGCGGGAGATCACTTGAAGTAAAATTAGGAATTTTGCGCTCTCGGCGGACGCAGAGAGGAGGGATTGGCGATTCTCCTTCCCATCTCGTGGCGGTGGTCGTTTGGGCGGTTTTGAGGACATTGTTTGGTGGGATAGATGGAGTTTGGAGGTATGGTACCGGTACTCGAGTACTCGAGTAGAAGAATCGTGTTTACGCTTTGTGCGGCTTAAAACAGGAGACTTGTCCAATGTCTAATGATACCTAGTCGCTTGGTCCGTGCACCAGCCATCTTTCTCGGAACTTAGAAAAATGCAAGGATACATACCGCAGCCATCGCGATGCCTCTCATCCAAGCACCTACCTGTACGGCGGGGGGACAGGAGTAACCTCAGTCAAGAAAATATCATAGAAAAAATAGGCAATCCACCAACTCAATGCGAGTGGAATGTAAGCATATATTTCAAGCATTACACATGCCTCCCGCTCTACCTTGGAATGAACAATCAACCTGCTGGTCCCACGAAACACCTAATCAATCCCATTTCCACGGCCAACTCTCGATCTACAAAACAAAGCGGCAGAAAATAAAATAGCCATATCGAGAAGGGATATTTATTCCGTTTTTTGTGAAATATTTCCCCAATCCAGAGCCCAAGGATGATACTAAGTATTTTTTGCTTTTGAGTTCGTGAGAAAAAGGGAAAGAAAAAAAAGAAAAAGACTAAAAAATCCACATGCCCCAGATTAAACCTTGAAACCACGGCTCCGACGTCTCCCGCGAGCACGCTCGAACTTCCTTCCCTTCGATTCGATGTACCTATTCCCCACCAGCCGTCAGCAATTACCCCTGCTCCTCTAATAATGCACAGCAAAATGTAAAGAAGGATGGGAGCATACGGCTTCTTGTGCTTGTGAGGACCCATTCCGAAGTGCTTGACAGCCTCCCGAGCATTCTTAGGGCCCCTCAAGAGAAGAGTGTTGCTACCAGTTGGCGCCCTCAACGCAAGCTGGTCAAGTGTAATGCACTCACCGCCAGCAGCCTCGATTCTAGCACGGGCAGTTGCAGTGAACCTTAAAGCCGCGATGGAAAGCTTAGGAATCTCCAAAGCGCGGTTGTCATCGGTGACAGTGCCAACGACCACGACAGTCTTATCCTGCTTAGGAGCATGAGGATTGGCGGCGTTCTTAATGATACGAGAAATCGACACAGGAGGGCGATTAATCTTGGACATGAAAAGCCGGCGAAGGACAGTCTTGTTGAACGCTGAGTCGGTACGGCCTGAAATGTCCGTTAGCTAGTTGGATATGCTGAAGGCGGGGGAATTCCCTCGACATACGAGACAAGAAGCGATAAAGCTTTACGAGCAGCTTAAGGTAGACATTGTCGGACTTAGGCGCCTGTTTATTGGGGAACTTCCGTCAGCACGGGTCCCTCCCATCCTCCCAACTTTCTCTCTCCCCTCAGCGGCGAAAAAACGAACCTTGCGGTGGTGAGTTGGCCTTCTGTGATCCAGATCGATACTATATTTTCCTTCATCAGAATCATCGTCCGTAGAAGTCAGTTCGGCAATTAAAGCGTGTATGCGTACCCCATGGTGTTTGTTTGGTCGACAGGCTGCGGGCGGGCTTGTTAGTTGGTGGAAAATCTCGAGATTGTCAATTGTTCACTCAATGGGAGGAGTGGATTGCGGCACACAAATTGAGTGGGGGGACTGTCAGTGGGAGTTGATGTGTTAGGGTAAACCCTTATCAGATGAACAATGCCAAGACTTCAACCTCAACATCTGCTACCGTGCGCCCACCTCACGGGTTATTACGACTGATCGTATTATCGTAGATATTTGGAGAATAAAGTTAGGTCTTGAGGGACAAGAAACCATGATAAAATTTTGATCATTCAGATTCCGTTTACAACGTGACATAATTATAGAGTACAAAATACTAGTCCAGACATCGATGGATTAGTTGGGAAAAAAACGAAGGAAAAGTGCTACAGCTATCCAAGGCTCCCAAGCCTAACCAAACTTAATAGAGTTTGATTTGGCCAATCAATTTGTGTGCCTCCAACGCAAAATTCACGGGGGCCGCACTCAAAACTTGATATCTGACCCTCTGCTGGTCCTGAAAGACATCCATTTTCGCACGGCATCTGAAGACGTACGCTTTGCAATTTGCTTGCGAAAACGCATCAGTAAAGGCAGGCCCACTGGACTGACTGAGCTCGACAAGCTCATCTGCCGTCATCCCCATGATCATGGTTCCAACATCATCGAAGCAACTGAACCAAGCCAAGCCAAAGGCATCGCTGCAGGAAATTGCCATGATATACCTAGCATTCCGTGAATACACAATAATAGAAAGGTCCGGGAAATTCGGAGGGGGAATAATATTGATTGACTCACCTATACCGAGGCTTGGGGTGGGTAACGTCACACTTATCACACTTCCATTGCCCTTCAGCAAGGTCGACAACCTTTTTGTTGCATTTTGGAGTTAGGCAAGCAGGGTACGAAAAATTGTCATTTTTGATATAAACAATTGTCGCCTTGGTAGTGAAGATATCGGGTTCTTCTCCCATGCCGAGGTTTTCATCGCGGATCTGTGACAAAGTCTTGTAGGGGTCATTGGTACTGACTGATGAGGAGCCGGGATAGTAACTTTGGAATGTTTCTCCGTGCCCCTGCCCATCGTACCAACCGCGAAGCGCGTGAGATTCATCGATGTCGGGATTGACAGTCATGGTAGAGCTATGTAGCATGCCTAGACTTCGACCACCATAGTCGCTGACCTTCACACCTTTGAACGCCACAATCTCATCCGGCTGCGTCTCCCAATCCTCAGCGGTTTTACCCCAAATAGTAATGCGGATAGAATATCCAGACTTGTCAACCAAAGTGACATCCCGCTTCGTGTATGACTTCTGCGTGTTCTTTGACAGTAATGTCGCGACATCATCAACCTCCTTGATGACACCAATAATATCGATGATGCCGTCGTTTTGAATACCCTCTAGTTCGGAGAATTGGATAAAGTTGAACCGCGCCCTAGGAAGACCATCATCTGCATCATTGCACTAAACCATCATTAGCCAGCTAAACCCGTAATTCCCAAACATCGGATGCAACCTTCTCAATCTCAGTAATACGCTCGAAGGCTAATTCATATTCGTTATTGATATTGGAGTACTGCTTCTTTGCAAGATTGACTTTGCAGTTCGAAATATAGTAGATTTGCCCCTCCTGGAGCATCTCGTAGAATGAATCCACCTGATCGTTGAATCCGGTGGCACGAATCTCGCCACTCTCGTCAATGAGAGAGACGTTAAATAGCCTCCCGTCACGATTCGAATTGTGCCAGAGCTTGATCGGAGACTTGTAAGTGACTCTAGCTCTGATCGTCCACCTATTCTGGTAAGGCGAGAGACTCTCGATGGGGTAGATATTCGGACGTGCAGTGCTCGGGGCCGATGGGCGCACGGTGGTGGTGGGCTGTGCCTGCCTGGCCGGAACACCTCTCTGTTCAGCAGGAGCAGGCGCGGGCCTATTTCCATAAAATGATGTAGGAGAAGCCTTTTCATTCTGAGCCGCTCTGGCCCGATCAAGTGTTTGTGGGCGTTGAGATGCCTCTAATGGAACGGGCTCCCCGATTTTCTCCTGCTTTCCGTACTGGGTGAGGACCTCCAGTCCAATAACGATAAGGATCCTGTCTCCGTGTTAGATGCTCGACAATGTTACCACAGGGGTGAGATTAACACACTTCTTCTCCTTGACCCTATTTGCCTGATAGTTTGTTAGTTGGACAAAGCAGCCTTTCTCGATTGATCCATCCAGCACATGAGCCGTTGCCTCTGCAGATTCCGTTAGCTCAATAGTCGGCACCAGAGGCAAACACCAAGTACATACGGGTAGCAAGCATAGACTGGATGAAATTTTGAGTGTCTGAGAACACAACCCGGTAACTGAGAACACACAGGATCAGCAGAGTCCCGGAATCACGTCGATAGCAAAGAGAACTGACCGTTCTGGGGCACTAGGTTGAGCGGCGAGTGATTTGATTTGAAGCACCTGAAGAATAGGATTCGGGAAGCTAGCTGGTGTGGGGGTATCCGCCTCAAAGACCCTTTGCAGAGCACCAGGGGTGCAGGGGTTAATCGCCATTATTTCTAAGATTCCAAGATGCCGTGGTCGGGTGCGATTAATGGAAAACTTGGTCAACACGAAAGAGAGAGGAAAGATGCTGGTGTTGAGGGAGCAACGCGTAGAGTGGGTGGTAATAAGGTGGCGCGGACTCGTGTAAATTAATGACAGTGTTTGGGTGACGCATCCTTTCAAATATCTATCTTGGCACTTAATTGTCCTCTTTAGGCAACTCCCGCACATTTCCTACGGTTAACCGTGCCAAGGCTCCTGCCGATTATGTAATTGCACACACCTCTACTACAGTACCAGTAAGTTACTGGTACTGTACGAGTATGGTATGATACAAGGCTGTCCAACGGCTCAATGCAAGAATTTATAAACAAGCCGCCTTAAAATACATTTTCTTAGTCACAACTTACTATTTCTTCACCACATCTTCTCTGCTTTCTTGACAGATTGCTCAAGCTCCTAAAAGCTAGGATACTCAGTCCCAGGTTCAGCGAATTATTATTTATAGTTCGGTCCTGATATCTTGAGACATCGGTCTTAACTTATATATAAACACGTCAGATGCATACAAACAGCAGCTTGAGGCTTATTAGTCTCCATGAGTACTCCATCGACTGTGGGCCCCAGTGGTGCTGTTTGACATCCCTTTTGTCCCCTAAGAGGTGGATCTCTAGAGCTCTGAACTTGCTATCATACCAGTGGCTGCAATATTTGCTTTTCCGCTCTCCAGAAGCCTATAGCATACTTCCTTGAACCTTTCTTGAACATCTATATAATTTTGGTACATTTCCATGCTCAGCCGTGTTGGTGGCTTATGCAGAATTGATTGATTAGTGTACTTGTAGATAAAATCCTGCGCTGAGCCATCGGGTACAACGTAGACATCCTGCAGGTTTGGAACTGCGCGCAGTTACTCGAGTACCGGTACACAACCGCAGGAGCCTTAGCACGGCTACAGGATTAACTTAGGCTACCACTAAAAAATTTCGCGACCCAAGGCGTCAAGGTCACCGCAACCACAGCAAGAAACCTATTGTTTTACTGGCTGCATAATTTATTTTTTATCTAGTCGATTCGCAGAAACAGTTTTGCATCTCAAATTCCATTCCACGGCCTGATAATCAGAGCGCCCCTAATGACAATTGACTGACCAAAGTACATAAAAGATTCCGAAAACGTAGACTACGTTGGTTGTTGGAGCCCTCAGTTGCATCTCTTGAAGAAGTATACATATCTGTTCAATATAATTATTAGTGTAGTGGCCTTGGACAAACAATGCCTAAAAATCACTTACGCAAATTTCTTCATTTCTCCAAAATTCGAGGCCTTGACAACCTTCTCGTCGTTGAAGAGAACCCAGACCTTGGCCTCTTCAACCTCCTTTCTGACAAATGCAACATAATGTCCGGCATGAATGCTGCCCCCTTTGTGGCATACAATACTCTGCAACTCAAACTGGGCTGGCTTTCTAGCACTCCCAGGCTCTCTCTTTGAGGTGCCTGTGTCAGCGCTCTCGCCCATTACTTCGTCGTCGCCCATGTCATCGGGGTGTGAAAACAGCCATTCAACCGCTCTCCCCACGTCGTCCCCAGTCTCCTTCAGAGCCTTCTTAGCTTGGCCAGTGGTAAATCCCATAGCCCCCAACATTGATACCTTCTCCTCATCGGGCTCAGCGCCCGCTGACTCTTTCTTTGAGGCAAAGGACATTGGAGCATCAATATCTGGATCTTCCATATGGGCAAAGACCCAACTCATCGCTGCATCCAGATCCTTGTTGCCAGTATGATACAGAGCCTTTTCGGCACGAATTCTTGGAAAGCCCATTGCGCCAAGTTGGCCCACAATACCTTCATCCGCTTGGAACTCAAGCTCTTCGTCATCTGGGAGAAGCTCCTCGTCAGCAGGATGAGGCTTTGCCAGGTAATCATCAAGCAAAAGCGGCTCGTCTCCAAGAACGACCGGAACGTCAAATTTCGTAGGAACCCAGTCAACATATCCAAATCGCTTGGCGCCCACTACTAGAACCTCTGGAAGAGTTTTAAAAGCATGCCGTCTATTATATGTTAGCACCTACACCGAAATTAAATGCAACTTTAGAACATACTTGGTCGCTTTGGCATCCTTTCCACAAGAAGGACAGTTGAACACTACAACCTCATCCGCCGTGAGAGAGTCAAGGCACTCCTTGAGGGTAACCGGCTCGAAAACGTCTTTATTTTTATCTTTCCTCTTATCCTCTTCTCCCATTTCGACATCCGATGATTCAGCGGGGATTCTCCTCACGGGGACGGGAACCTGCACGTTGTCCTGGATATCGGTCCTATACCTAACCTTTCCGCATCCCAGGCATTGAAGCCTCTGCTCGAAGGCGAACCGGAAGTCTGACACAGGATCTCCCAAGCTACCAGGGTGAGGTGAACTGCTGATGAGCTCGAAGAGGTGCGAAAGAAGCTGAAGAGCATCTTGCTGACGCATGGTTGAGAAATCTTCATGCCCCTTCCCAATAAGAGCTTTGAACATAGCGGGCGCAAGTCCCCTCTGATGCTGGATCTCAGGAGAATACTCGCTAATGGTTACATCGGTATCTGGGCGAGCATATCTCCCGGAAAGAAGACCATCAGCGAGCTTCCGAAGCTGTGTCTCCAAATCATCCGCTGGGACCAGCGATTCTGGCAGATCAGGAAGGTTGTATCTATCTCGCTATTAGCAAAAATGTTTGGACGAACCCTCCAATTAAGAACTACCTTTTCTGGAAAACCGGTAGCGCAAACAAACATTGTAAAATACCGGCCAAATAGCAGGAATTCCCCAAGTTCTTCAGCCCAGTAAGCCCCTTCCCCATCAATGGCACGAGATCCTTTCCATCTTCGCTAGTCATCGAAAACTCGAATCTCATATTCTGCTCAATCTGCATCTCCGTAAGGGACTTCTCCGTTTTCTCATGTTCCGCAATGTTTATACCCCAATGGGCCAAGTGTGCAGCAAGTTCTGTGTCCGTCTTCTCGTCGGCACATACGTAGCAGTACACGTCCGCGGTACCTTCCGGCGTGATGGAGCCTAACTTGACGGATACAGGATGATGCGTGGCGTCGAAGTGAGCAAGTCCATGGGACGATCCGCCTACGCCACCAAATTGAGCACGACCGCATCCGAGATTTCCGCATTGGAGGCAGAGCCAGAGGTTTCCCCGGAGATCGCAGGCCGAGCAAGTAGCAAGGGTTTGGGATTCGAGTTTCCTCAGAGCTTCCTGTTGAAGACACAATGTATGCTCACAAGGCGTCATTTCCTGCTCCCATGCCTGAACCTCTGTCTGTCTAGCAAATGTCATAGCTTTCATCACTCCATCTATCACCTCGGGCAGCTTTACCAGAGCCGTTAGCTGTGCCACCGATGCAAGGGCCGAGATTGGGTGAAAAAGGACTTACATTCCCAGCCGTCCTCTCAACCTCTTTTCCGCCACACATATAGCATACCACAGCAGTATGGGTATCATACTTATCACTCTCGCTCTCCGCCTCAATGGCCAACTTCGAAATCTTCTTTGGAGGTTCGGCTCGCTGCGGGTGTTAGCCTTAAGAAACCCCAATCCAGAGCTAAGATAGAAAACTACCTCAGCTCTAGGCTTTTTGGTCCTCCTAATGTTCAGGGCGAGTGGGTGTTGGGACAGTTTGTGATGAAGGAGCGCGTGGTTCCTCTCACCAGCACATCCTCCGTTGAAGCAACTAAGGCAGACGTTTAGGCCCTCTGGATCGTCCTAGAAACAGTCAATGCAAAGAAATCTCCCAAGAGCCGTATGGACCCACAATCCCATCAAAACATTGAGTACAATCCTCACGATGGACTGCCTGGCTCGCTCTTGGTGGGGTAAGGCCTATCAAGGTTAGAATTTTGCACCCAAAGCTTGACTGGTGAACCTACGAGCAGTGGAGATGTGTTGACAGTTCATTTTGCTACTGGTTGATGAAGGTGATGAAGTTGTGATTTCAATGCTCGGGAGACTGGATGGGGAAGGACTCTGGAGGGAATGTGGGGCAGAGAAAATGAGGCTTAAAATTCGCTTACGTCACGTCATAAGCAAGTTAAACTCTTGGTTCTCGCTACTCGAGTAGACCATGTGAGGGCTCAGCGAGGCGACACCCTCAGCGAGGCGCGGCACGGCTTGGCTCCCTACTGTCGTTGACCGTAGGCAATCTTTGCTGCCAAATATCGCCAAGCCTCGCTGAGGGTGTCGCCTCGCTGAGCCCTCACACGGTCTACCGTAGAAGCCCTTGGTAAACCTGTCACATGGAAGCCCTTAGACTATGACGGTGTTTTGTGCACAAACTGGGTTACGGATTGGTATTTGTATTAATGGCAACTACTACTATCGCCCTTGACAAAAGAAAGGGGAAAACAATAACGATAAAAGGGGAGTCGCAATAGTAACGGAAACCGGTACCCAGCTAATGCTTACTCAGGAACTCTAGGAATTGATCAAAGGCCTGTTTCTGGGCGGTCTTTATGTGTTCCTCAGAATAGCTCCCGTAGACAGCAAATCCTGAATCAAATCAAATCAGCAACGCCATCCCAACCCTACTCGGGTATGATAATACATACCATGGGGGACGCCGGGATAAACCTTCAACTCGTGGTCGATATTGTTATCTTGTAGCTGTTTCTTTCCTCCGTCTCTGACTTCGTCAGGGAAGAACATATCGTTTTCTATAGAAGGACATTCTTAGCTTATATGACCTCCAGGCCAAGCAAGGTTATCGATTACCAACACAAGCCAAAGTGACTGGCTTCTTAACTCCCGCAATATCCTCCTTGCTGATCAGGAGCCCTATATACCATTTTCTCAGAGCCCGCCCCATCTCCGCGCAACAGGAATCCGGGTTTCAAACCATGCGCAATAGCACCAGCAGCAATCTCATCCGTAGCTGCAAGTCGCAAAACATACTTCGCTCCAAAGCAGTATCCTACCGCTAGTATTCCCATGGAGGAATCGTAGGCCTTGTCAGCGTATGTCTCCTTGACAGCCTTCAGGACCGTTTCTATTATTGGCATAGTGTTTTCAGGAGTATGGCGGGCAAGCCACATATCTAGCGCACATCCTCTTAGCTCCCTATCTTCACACGTAAAGGTGAAACGAAGCGAACACACCGATTATGAAGCCCTTGATACCCTCCGCAGCTTTAAACTTTATCGTCTCGAGAAGATCCGCATTTTCGGTATGTGCCGTTACTGCAGCGGCATTGGGAGCAGAATCGCCTAAATGAACATCTTCAGCTTCCCTGAACTCTCAAACCTCCGCCCTCTGCGATTTCCTCGAATAATCAGGTTTACCATTGAACCTGAGGTAACCATTAGCTTAAGTCAAAAGGGTACAAGAGACAGCATGCGCACAGATCAGGCATAACAACAAAGTATCCCTCCTGAGCAAAACAGTCGGCCTGGATCTGGTTTGTCTTCGCCATGACGCCGGTTCCGCCGGTCAACATGAGGACCAGCCTAGGGGTGCCAGAAACGGCATCCATCGGTTTGGAAACATAAACCTAAAATCAAACAATCAGCCTCCCCATCCCTACCTTTCGTAGCAAATGTCCAGACACGTACATCGACATCCGCAAGTTTAACAATTTCCTTCAATGCAAGGAAATAAGGCTAAGTTAGCTAAAAAGGACCCAACGGATGAATGAACAAATGAAAGTCACAAGTTAGGTAGAGCATACACCATTAGCAACCTCCGAAGCATCTACCGTACACCGACATTAGCCAAGCTCCACAAATGCACATCGTACGTCATACTAACCGAGCGGAGTATCATTCGTGCAATGGTCACTCATGCGAGGCTGCGGGGCTTCAGCTCGAGCTTCTACCTCTGTCTCAACGGTAGGAGCCGGGGGTGCTTTTGGGGAGACTTCATCCATCATTTTTGGGTTCTGTTTCCGGTTGTGTGACACAGTGTCGTGGAAAGGTAGTCTATGGCTTTTTGAGGTTGTGAATGAGGCGGGGCTTGGTTGGCTTCTCGCGGGATGATTAAGCCGGTGGTGGAATGATATCAGCAAGAGACGGACTAGGAATCTAAGGGTAAAGTACCCTGCTCTGAAAGTACCGGTAACGCTGGTGATCGACCGGCTCGTTAAGATTCCATCAGTTGTTAGGGGCAGCCTGGGCGACCGGCCGGGCAAACTTGCGCTCACAGCGCCCAGAAAACAGGGTCAATCCTCTAGGATACTCACGCCATATCACTCGTAACCGGACCCCGGGATGTAGACAACTTACGTATTGCCGTCGCGGAGCATTCAAATAACTCCAGCCAAAACTTGTGAAACCACAGGTTCTCTTGCTGCCGTAGCATCGTACGGACAGGCCATCCAATGAACAGCTAAAACACACAACCTAAATATGCAACACAAAGGCATACTTCTGGCCCCCAACACCAAGCAATTTTATTACGATCCCAGCGGGGCTAATAATATATTGTACATCTGAGCAGTAAAATTCAAACAAAGTATTAAAAATGTGAGTATGAACCCGACTATACAAAACGCCATTACGAAGGGGAGGGGGGGGGGGGGGATCCCTGGGTTTCTCAAACCTACTCAGCTCATACAAGCTTGCAAGTTGTCATCCTCACTGCTATTGATTCTTGCTTTATGGTGGTGACTAGCCAACAAACGACCGATTTTTTTTCCCGCTCGGCGAAGACTGTTTATTGAACACGGTATCGATGGACGTACAGTTGGATGGAGTGATGGATGGTAAAAACGTAAGGAAATGTGCAATTTAAGGCAGATGTATGAATGGATCTGTAGATAGAGGCTATCGTTTTTGTTTCGTTCGACCCGACCGACGATCGACCGATTGTCCCGCTCGTTCGTTCGTTCGCTCGAACTGCCATCGGGTAAATGTAACAAACTTAAAAGCAGCGAAGTTGACTAAAAACAACCAAATACCGAAACACGAAGAGAAGAAAAAATGATATGGGGGGAATTTAGGAAGGAAAAGGGTGAAGATCAGGAGAAAACACCGGGCCAACTTCCGCATCAACCGCTATCAGGTGAGATGCACAACAAATTCAGAACACTTTTTTGAAAGAAAACTGAAATCGATAGGGGAAACAAGATATTAACTACCGAATCACTGGATGATGAATTTTTTGTTGAATTCCCAAGAAATGTTTTTTTGTAGCCGACCGGACAAGAAAATCGAAAGAGCCGATGAAAAAGCAGCGAAGACTTAGCAATTCAAGACAAAGGAGATCACCATTCGGCGCAAGTATGCTTTCATTAGTCTGCGAGGTCGGCAGTGTCAAGATCGTCGTGGAGAGGAGAGTCTGTAGCAATTAGCTACAGCCCTGTGAGCTAAACACGCGAGATATTACCTTTGCGATGGTGAGCATCGTCCCCGTTGGCTGGAAGAGGGCTTCTCTCCCTATCGTCGTCGGGTCTACGAATGTCATCGTCACCCTTTCTTCCTGGGCTTCTGGATCTTGCATCACGTTCACCACGGCGCTCACTGCGACGAGGGGAGTCACGACCACGAGAAATAGAGCGTCCACGGCGAGGGGAGCCACCACGACGAGCACCTCCACGAGGAGCGTCGCGGCCACCATCAAAGCGCCAACTGGCGGAAGGAGGAGTGCGGGCCCACTGAAAGGAACTAAATTTAGCCTATAGAACGCGGTAATTAACGCTAGACCTAGACATACCTCAATCTTCAACAAATCATCACGGCCGATACGGCGTCCATGCATCTCGTAATAGGCATCATCAGCATCACGTCGGCTCTCGTACTCGACGAAAGCAAACCTGGCCGTCGAGGTGCTGTCAGCCACCAATAAAAATTAAAAAAGCGGCTTCAAATGGTCGTCCACCGGGGAAGGTGGGGGGTCGGTAACCTACAATCTCGAGGAAGCAGTTCTGGGAGCTGGAATGTCACAGCGGACAAGACGTCCATACCTGTTGGATCGAAGGCCGAGAACGTTAGACTGGATTGGACAATGACGATAACGAACCACGACGACGACGAGCACGAGAGCGACGAATACGACAACGGCTTTTTAACGGATGGAGGATGAGAATGATGTAAAAGAAGGGTATAGTGTGCGCGTGTAACCTGCCCCTCGCGATAGGCGACCACTGTGACGATGCTATCGGTTCGGCGGCGAGACGAACGAAGGGGAAGTACAGTTCGGGGTTGACAGGAGGGATGTTCGAGCGGGAAGTAGCAGTAGCAGCAGTGACAATACACGAGGGGGATAACCGATCGAACGAGAGAAGGGAGTAATTTCAAGATAATGTGTTGGACGGGTTTCAGTACCTCTCGAACTCGTAAGCAAGGTCTCTGGCGCGAGTACCAGAAGAAAACCCTGTAACGTAAAGAGTGGTGCCTCCTCTTCCAGACATTTCTGCGAGTGAGTGTTTTGGGGAAGAAAAAGTTAGGTCTGAAGTTTGTTATAAGTGTCAACTGTAGAAGTCCCTGCGTGAAGGGAGAAGGTTGGAGGGAGAAAAGATGAGAAGGGTGAAGAAGGCAGGCCGAAGGGATCTATCTTCGGGTGTGGGCTGATGATGATTTAGGGTGGAGGTTATGATGGAGAAAGAGAGAAAGAAGAGGAAGGAGAGGCGATGGAAGTCGGAAGCTGGTCTCTTGGTTTTGGGCTAGGTAAACTTGGGTGGCTGGCGCCCGATGACAATGAGATTGTCAGTGCTGCGGTACTTGTGGCTTTCAGTCATGTGATGGGATCCGTCGCGTTCTTCCCCATTGCTGCAGAGTCCCGGCAAGTTTCCTCGAACAAACGACAAAGCAGCTCTACTCGTACAGTGATTGCGAAAACCATCACTGGTTCACGACAAAGCTCCCGCAAAGCTTGAACCTCGTATCTTTCGCGGGCCCACCAAAATTCGCCAACGAATGCCATTCCCATAATATTATCATCACAAGCTTTCTTAAAATGGCCTTGCGTATAAAAATCTTGTCAACCAAACCCGACCATCCTCAATTACTCTACTAGCCGTAGAAGAAGCAGAAGAAGAAGGGGAGGAAGAAGAAAGAGGGAAAGGCTCCATTGAATTGTAACATAAAAATACGGATTCTCTGTTCAGCACAAACCAACACCCATGCTGGAAAATGGAGAAATGATGCAACACTAGCCTCGCCGGGATTACATATCGTCCTCAAAGTCCTGCATAATTGCCTCCTCGGGCTCGTCCTCGGCCCAACTAAAACCGTAATCAAAGTCCATCAAATCTGGCTCCGCCATACCGGCTAAAACGCTGCTTCCAGACATTTTCGCCATCTTGACCATGTATTGGATGAATTCCCTGCTCATGCCATACTTCTTATTAATCGTCTTCATCTGCTTGTTCAGAGTCATAATACGGCGTAGTTCCACTTGAAGGGCAGCGAGATTGCAACTTTCATCCACGGGGTGATTGTGAAAGTGAACTGTTGTTTGCGATTGCTCCGGGTTCGGGTGCGAGTGCGAAAGAGACGCACTTATTTCCTCACGTTCAATCTAATATTGTTAGTTCACCGCCCACGGAGCTGTTGGTCCTTGGTAGGAAAAACAAACCATGCCTAAGATTACAGCTTCAGTACCCTCCTTCCCACCCATGTCACCACCACGACCAGTTACCTCCAAATCTTTCTTGGATATCTCCTCTGTGCTTAAGGTAACATAGGTGTCCCTAAGCGCAATTATTTGCATCCGTCTAAACGCCTCAAGACATTGAATAGCCAGGCCGGTATTATTATCTTGCCTAAAGACATCAACCAGCTGGGTAACCTCCGTGCGCAATAACTCTGGGTTTCCGGCCTTGAAGGCCGAGGCAAACGATTCATAGGGTTTGCTTAATGCTTTGTAAGCTCGATTCGCTACTGAGGTGGTAGATCTGGGTATCGGCAGTGACTAGGCGCATTAGCTCGAATATAGCAAACAGTGTCGAAGGTAGTTTACCTTTCCATCAAGAAGAAGACCGACAAGTATGTATTTTTTGTATGCGTCTATTTGAATTTGTGAACACGCACTGCCGGGAGCAGCTATAGCCTTTGATCCTCCGTCAACTGACATCCATAAGAACAATAGCACAGCAGGACAAACATAGGTGAGATAATCCGCCGCCCTTCTCCATTCCTTGATCCCCATGTAAATCATCCCAGCATACAAGAAGTATGTCAGAACATCTTGGTATGTAATCTCTCTAACCCTTGCATTTTCCGTCACTTTGCTAGTAGTGACACAAGGAAACTCGACGAGATCAACATCAACAATAGCTGCCGCATCACGATAGCATTTGGCCTCCAAGCACAAACGAAGGAAGAGAGGATGCAGGAAGGAAAACTTGGTAGGATTAAACCGTAGGATCGCTTTCTTGATTGGGCGGACGGCAATTATAGGCTAGGAACCGCTTGCATTAGTAAAGGAAGCGCAATGAAACCCACAAAGGCTAGGACCAAGAACCAACTTTACCATTCTCCGTAGCAAAGGAGAAGAAGGAGTCCACCAGTCGCCTAAAGATGTCCTGTGCACACCGGACTTGCTTCGGATTGAAAGTCTCGAGAAATGTAATAACCTGTCTCCACGCAACTTCCATAGCACTCTTCTGGCCAAGGTCTATTCGGGCAACTCTATAATATCCCACCGATCAGCACAAACATATCAACCCAAACCGGCTCTCCCAAACGCACAATACATAGAGGTATGCGAGGCTATTGACTGAAGGGTCCAACAATGCCAACACATCAGTCCCAGCATGCTGATACGCAAGTGTCGTGGCAGGGGTTCTATTCAGCAACGAGAGGTGATTCTGGATCTGTTTGTGGAGTTCGGCCTCGGAGATGTTTGGTGAAGATGGAAAGCTTAGAAAACTATCAATAAGCTTATCCATGACGGCTAAGAAACCGTTTTGTTCTCAGTAATTGCTTGATGGAGTGGGAAGTGATAGGCTGATGCTTGTCTGTTGCGAGCCAATGTTCAAGAGATCTGTAGACGTGGGGCAGTCAATGCATGAGAGGAGCTGCGTCCAGGTTAAGAACAGCTGAGTCATCAAGCCACCCGGCTGATTCAACCAAACTAGGCAATTAGTCCAACGGCTATTTAACGAGTGATAATTGCAAAGTCTAATGGTATTTCTATCATACTTCTTCCCCACTCGAATTGACGCAGAAACAACAATTCTCAACCAAAAAAAGAAGAGGGAAGAAAAGAAAAAAACCATGGCTACTACTGTGGCTACTCCTGTGGAAATCGCCCGTACCTCTTCTTTAGCATCAAGAGTTCTTAAGGCAGTCTCGGCTTCGGACAGGAGCGCAGCACTCACAGCTTTCTATGAACACCTTCAAGCCTCCAAAGACGAAATCCTCAAAGCCAACAAGAAAGACCTCGAGGCCGCTGAAGAGCAGGCCAAAGCCGGAAAATTGAGCATGAGCCTTATCAAGAGACTTGACCTGTGTAGGCCTGGAAAATGGGAGGACATGGTGCGAGGGATCCTAGATGTGAGGGATCTGGAAGACCCTGGTGGGCCATGGCCCCTCCCCACAATCGATATTTACAAAGAGAGAGAGAGCATTTTCCGCTAATACAGTCATGCCCTGAGCGCTTCAGTTGGCAAGATAACACTCGCCACAAAACTCGATCAGAACCTCGACCTATACAGACTAACCTCCCCCATCGGCGTCCTCCTGGTAATCTTCGAAGCACGGCCAGAGGTAATAGCAAACATCACAGCCCTAGCCCTCAAAAGCGGCAACGCCGTGATCCTGAAAGGCGGTAAAGAAAGTGCCCACTCCTTCGCCGCCATCGCGGACGTGATCTCCACCGCTCTCTCCACAACCTCCATCCCACCGGAAGCTGTCCAATTAGTGCTCAGCCGTGAGGACGTAAATGGTCTCTTGGACCAGGACCAGCACATTGACCTGGTCATCCCACGAGGCGGGAATGAGCTGGTACGGTACATCAAAGACCACACCAAAATCCCGGTTATGGGGCACGCGGATGGCCTCTGCACGATATACTTGCACGCAGATGCGGACGAGGGCAAAGCCGTGAAGGTTGTCCTGGATGCGAAGACGGATTACCCAGCCGCGTGCAATGCCGTTGAGACGCTGCTGGTCCACCAATCCATCTCCTCCACCATTCTTCCGAAAATTGCCGCATCGCTGTTGGCAGCGGGGGTCTCCCTTCGCTGCGATACCGCGTCCAAGACAGCCCTGCAGGCCTCGTCGCTTCCGCCTTCCTCGAAAGCTATCATTCAGGATGCGACGGCGGAGGACTACGATACGGAGTTCTTAGAGTTGACCCTTGCCGTTAAGGTGGTGTTGTCGGTGGAGGAGGCAGTTGAGCATATCAATGCTCATGGGTCTGGGCATACTGACACCATTATCGCGGAGGATAAGGAAGTTGCGGACAAGTTCATGACGGGGGTGGACTCTGCGGGCGTATTCTGGAACGCAAGTACTCGCTTCGCCGACGGTTTCAGGTACGGATTTGGCGCTGAGGTTGGGATCTCAACGAATAAGATACATGCCCGGGGACCCGTGGGGTTGGAAGGGTTGATGATTTACAAGTACCAGCTGAGAGGTAACGGGCAGGGAGCTGGTGAGTATGGCAATGGGAAGAAACCCTTCTTGCATCAAAAGATTGAATATTGAGGTGGTGTTCTTTCGTGTTTTACTTATCGTCCGGGTGGATGGATGGATCAAGTTTTCAATTAGAGTCAACTTTCGAGTGAGATCTTGTGAACGCAGCGGGGATAATCTCGGTTGCTTGGGCATCGTGATAGGAACGATGAACAAACTTTCCGGAGCGTCATACCAGCAGCTCTCTAACCCCTAAGTGCGCTTCTTTACACTATTCCCCGGTGACCGTTGTTTACGCATTATTAAATATTATAGTCCGGTAGGGTAATCCACCCCACACCTACTTACGAGAAACTATTTATCATCAACTGACCTCTCGTATGAAAACCACTCCGACCCCCCCCCCCCCAGTATGATATGCGTACTGTACTGTACTGGGGGGCTCTCGGGTAACCAGAAATCTTACAAACCCCGCCCGACGAACTTCACCGGGCGCAGCAGATGTAACGGCTCTTCTTCCATAAAACCTGTTACCGGAGTATGATAGCGGTATCATAGCCCCAAGCTGCACCGCACCACGCAAAATTCTGCTGGACGTGATATCGAACTGTAGCGTAGGGGGGCCTTTCTGGGTACATAGGTTAAGTCCTACCTTTATCAGGCGACAATATCAGATCGCACCCTCGCCATCAGATAACCCCAAGGACCCTCACAACCAAGCGCGGCGATATGCCCGTACCACCCACTATGCAACTACGAGCACAGCCCAAGCCCTACACATGTTAACCTTGACATCCATGACATAAAAGTCGTATGATGAGGGCAAGTTACCGGTAGAATAATAAGCTTAATTCGACATTTCACTATCATTAAATTTGGCATCACAGTTCTCGGGTTCTCACGGGTGTTGATTTTGAAAGGAGATTCGAATTTTTTTTTTTTTTTCACTCAACAGCATAAGTATCGGATCAGAAGAAAGAAAGAGAAAGAAGAAAAAACGAATTCGGATGAATGCAACGTCGTAAGGAGGAAATCCCCGATGTAAGCCTTTTGAGGAAAGGGGGAAATGGTAGAGGAGTCGCCTGTCTGGGTATTCCTGGGGGGGGATAGCGAAAAAGAGGGATCGGGGGTGGCGGGGGAGTTATAACGGGAAGAAAAACCAGAAAGAAACAACAACGCCAATTAAATATTTATCACGGAAGGTAAGTTGGCAAAGTAAAGGTCAAGAAACAGACCCCCTCCGTCTGGTCAGACGGCTTTCAGTCTGGCCGTCTTTTCATCATTCCCTTCCACCCTATACCTAGGTTAACATAACCAGCCAATCCCCCCCTCCCAGAGCCCAGAGGAAATTGAGAAAAAATCGGGGTAACAAGAGTAACCCATCAAGAGCGTTTACAAAAGGTTCTTCCCGAGAGTTGGTGGGCCACGATTGGATTTTGTTTGATAGTCCTTTATGGCACTCTTGATTGCGTCCTCGGCCAGCATACTGCAATGCAGCTTGACAGGAGGCAGGCAAAGCTCCTTTGCGATTTCAGTGTTCTTAATTCTGCCGGCATCCTCCAAGGACATTCCACGGACGAGCTCTGTGAGGTAACTGCTTGAGGCGATGGCGGAGCCGCAACCGAAGGTCTTGAACTTTACTTCGCTGATGGTGTTTGTATCTTTGTCGACGCGAATTTGGAGTTTCATCACATCGCCACCTATGCCATGAGAGAGTTGTTTTAGCATGCTTGAAGCAGCAGGTCAGGGCAAAGTAGGGGTTGGAAAAGCCTGCGATATCAGAATTGGGAGCGGGTGAGGAATCTTACAAGCTGGCGCGCCAACAAGTCCGGTGCCGACGTCCATGTCGTTTTTCGGGAGGGAACCGACATTGCGAGGATTGTTGTAATGATCTAGCAGTAAAAAAGAAAAGTCAATACCAGTTGTCCTTAGGGGAGGAGTTTTTGTGGGACAGTGAACATATCCTTCTCATGATAATTTCTCTTGGATACAAGTGGAGAAGAAGCCCGGGCAACAGCACGCAGGGGTGCAGCGACTCTTGGGGAAGAGACAATGCGAGCAGGAGCGGCGGTTAAGGCGATTCTCTTGAACATTTTGACGACTGCGTTGGCGGAGATTGTTCGACGGATGTGAATAATAAAGTAAGTGTGGGGCTGGTGGGGGGTTTTGGAGGAGGAAGGGCAATTTTATGCAAAGTGGTGGTGGGAGAGAAATGGGCAGGATGAGGGTGGAGGGTTGGTGCCGAGCCAGAATGACGGCAATCGTTGCACGGATCAGGATAAAGGTGAAAGAATTCGAAGGAACTACGGTATTTGCCAAGGAAACCCGGTACTCGAGTACAGAATATGTATGGTGATGAGCCCGGGGTTCGCTTTTCCTCCTAAAACTTGAATGCTATCATACAAGTAATTGGTTTTGGCGATGATTGTGGGAATAAGTTACCGCAACTCCCCTCTGTTAAGGCCTGGAGCACACAAGGATAAGGCCGATCAGGCCCCGAGGAAGGGAGGCTTTGTGAAACCCGGGGTTCTGCAACTTCTCCTTCATCAGATCACAGACGGTGGACAGTTGATATTGTCGGACAGCTCTACGCTAGTATGATACTTGCCAATTCTTAAAGTATCCGGACGCCTTGGCGCCAAGATGGGCATCTATTTATGCCACGGTGTCCGGATACTTTATAACTGGGCAAGTGAGCCCAGGGTAAGAGACTGCTGGTCACGGATTCGGGTTTTCAGGGATTCCCAATCCAAGTCAACTCACACAGCCTTCCAGGGTCCCAGCGTCACATTCGTTCACTCCAGGCCAAGTTGCCGGTAATAGTTGTGCCCTGAAGCCATCACGAAGCTCTCAGACATCACTGGTCGTGTCTCAGAGAACCAGCGCAGAGCGGTACGCAAAACACTGCGGATAACAATAATAGATAGATTCGCACTGACAGGAGAGACCGAAAGGGAGCCAAAGTGGGAAACGAAGAAGCCTCCTGCACCCCCCCCCCCCGTATTACACTGCATATCGGTACATATGATACCGTACCGGAATTCCATAACAAGAACTGTCCTTCCCCTTTCCCACTCTCCTTCAGGGTCCTTCCTATTTTTCTTTCATTACTGCTGCTCGCTGTCCTTTAATCTTCGCCATCTCTTCCATTGACCTTCCCCCACTCCCCATCCCCATCCTTCACCCCCGTCGTATTTAGCTTGCCGTGATTCCTAAACCCCGATTCACTTTGCCCTCCATCCGCAGCGTTGAAAAACCCCTCGGCGTTGTGCAAATTTGTTTTCTCGGTGGTTGAATGGACCAAGAAACAGCGGCTCTTTCCTGCTCACGCTTTCCCGCTCCCCGCTTCCCATCGGAATCTCTTCAAGGCTCCCCTTTACCCCGACGTTGTCATCCTCCGCAGCACCTCCGTTGCCTTGAACGCCTCTCTCCATCTCCTTGCATAACCCTGTTGTCCCCGGAAATTCCCTCATCATGAGTCTCAATCGAAAACCCCCCACTCCCGTCGGTGATACCCCGCCACTATCAAAGGACGCCAGTCTTGCTGCTTCAGAGGTGACATTTCCCTTCCCCTTTCTCCCCTGCGCTGAAATTTCTGACCTCTCTTCTCCCGCCTTAGCCTGCTACAGCACCGACGCCTTCCCCGCCCGCAATGGCCTCTTCAAAAGCTATCCCTCCACCTTCGGATTTCATGAGAGGGCTCCGCGAGTATCTTAGTCAACCGGTGACTGCATCATTCATTGCCGGGGGTATTGCTGGTGCGGTCAGCAGAACGGTCGTTAGTCCATTGGAGAGATTGAAAATTATCTTTCAAATTCAAGGTCCTGGAAACAGCTCCTATCAAGGTGTCGGACCCGCGCTGGCCAAGATGTGGAGGGAGGAGGGCTGGAGGGGCTACATGAGGTGGGTTAATCCCTTTAACCACAGCTCTTTTCTGGGGGTAACCATTGCTTGCGGGCGGAATTGGACGGATCCTATTGGGCCTATCGCACCTGTGAAGCTTTGGGATGCTGATTGAGCCGTTTAATAGAGGGAATGGGACGAATTGCATACGGATTGTTCCCTACTCGGCCGTCCAGTTCTCTAGCTATACAATTTATAAGAGGGTAAACCCCCGCGGTTCTCGAATTCATCCGATCTTGCCAATTTCTCTAACCCCCCGCACTTCAGCTTTTACTTCCAGAAGGCGGCACTGACCTCGGCACCCTTCGCCGACTCTGCGCCGGCGCCATGGCTGGTGTAACGTCAGTTGGTGTGTTCCTCCCACTCTCTTCAGTACGGTACTTAAGGCTTACCCAGCGCCGACACAGTCGCAACATATCCCCTCGATATCACCCGTACACGTCTCTCCGTCCAGTCGGCTTCGTTCTCTTCCAAGGGTGTACCGCACACCAAACTTCCAGGTATGTGGGCAACCATGAAAACCATGTATCGTACCGAAGGCGGCACAATATCCCTCTACCGTGGATTGGGCCCTACCCTCTCCGGTGTTGCTCCATACGTCGGGATCAATTTTGCTACCTACGAAGCTATGCGGAAATTCATGACCCCTCGAGGGGAAGCAAACCCGACGGCCCTTGGGAAACTATGTGCGGGTGCTGTTAGCGGAGCTGTGGCCCAGAGCGTTACCTACCCCTTTGACGTATTGAGGAGAAGATTTCAGGTCAATACAATGAATGGCCTCGGTTACCAGTACAAGAATATATGGGACGCAATCTCAATCATCATCCGGGCCGAAGGCATCAGGGGAATGTACAAAGGACTGTTGCCAAACCTGCTGAAGGTGGCACCAAGCATTGGTAGTAGTTTCTTGAGTTTTGAGATTGCTAGAGATCTACTTGTCGCCCTAGACCCGAAGCTAATGATATGAACCGAGCACTTCTTGTCTTCTGTTTGCTAATTTCTTGATTGCATGCATGGTTTCGACAAACAATAGTCGACCTGCAAAAAAAACCCCTTCCCCCCTGCATTTACGGAGGGACTGTGTGATAGAATCGTCCCTTTTATATATCTTTTGGTAGTGTTTTTGACATTAAGGGTAATTTCGTTTTTCTTCTTTTATTTCTACTTTGCAGCCTTGTATGGATTCTGCTAGCTTGCTCATTCTAGTTGCTTGGGGAGTGCAGCCTTTCTCGACTTTTCCGAACGGTAGAGGGGCAGATGGAGAAACGGATGAAGCGGAAGGATTACCAGCTTACCAGTCATGGCCCATCACTCTTGTTTTGTCGTTTTCGGGGATCCACCCATCAACGGCTGGTTTGTAGCTGTGTGTACTGTACATATCTGAGGAATTCTATGGGACAAATGATATTGCACTCCAGTTGTATATTGCGTAGCTATCCAAAATTCTATTTCTGTTAGGGATTTTTGATTTCTAGGCCCTTCCCCTCCGCAAGCGCAATTGCGTTCATCTTGCTTGTATGACACCTATCTGCAGTCACGGCGCTACCTGCTGCCACGATTCAAAGGTGTTGTACCAAATGCGCTCCTTCGGGAAAAGGTGATTACTCTACAAGTATCATACCAGTCATGAGACAGGCCCCCAAAGACCCAATGGGGATGGAAGGCTTTGCCCAACTTATGCGAGCTCCGTGAGGCTGCGGGCTGCGTCCCCGTATTTTCCCTAGCCATGCAGTAGGCACTATACTTGTACGAGTGCTTGTACTGTACTATGTGGGTGTTTGGCGTGCAGAGCACTCCGTTTTCAGGTTACGAGCTCTCATCTGCTATTTGCCCTCGTGCCAATAGACTACCGGTACCTGTAATTGATATCTGGAGGGTGGGCGCCTAGAAAGGTTGTACTCGAGTACGGTACATCGCACGGTGCTCAGGTAGTCGTGCCTAGAAGGGTGCACAGTGCCGGTACGGTACGGTAGTCATGTGCTGCCCGGTACAGTACGAGTACCGGTACATAGATGGAAGCCTTGTTCAGGAATCCTCAAGAGCCTTTCTGGGCGATTCGACGTTACGGTAGCTCAAAATTACAAGTACAAGGGCCCACCTCGGGGATAAACGAACAGTTAATTCAGGTTAACCCGCAAAATAATCCTTGTCCTGTGCGAAAACATCCCCCCTTGGCACTTTGTAGTTCTATCCGGTTATGAGTGAGAGCTGGTGGAGTCATACCGCACCGGTATTAAGTGGACTACGGTGCCAGTATCATACGTCGCATCATACCGGTTGTCATCATGTTCGGGTGAGTGCCTAATACTACCGGTACGCTACCGTGGTACTAGTACCGTACTGTACTCGAGCACTATGGGGTACA
>LN891015.1:96707-184235 GCA_900010015.1 Tuber aestivum | reverse complement strand
GTACCTCGGACGTCTACCCGGCGCCAATATTGGTAGAGCTACACCCTGTTATGAAAGTAGTTTTTACCCTGGCCGAGTTTTGACTGAGTTCTGGTGGAGTGCTGATTTTGATACCAGATTGCCCAGGTATGCTTTGCTCCCAGCATTTGGGACTCGGTGGCCTGGTTCCACTCGACGCCAGCTTTCCAACGGTACCCTGGACGTCTCCCCGGCGTCCATACTGGTGGAGTTACAGCCTGTTATGAAAGTGGTCTTTACCCTGGCAAAGTGCTGACTTTGATGTCAGATTGCCCAGGCGTCCTTTGGGTGCAGGTTCTGAGACTCGGCAGCCATATTCTACTTGACGCCAGCTTTCCAATAGTCTTCCAGAAGTCTTCCTAGCGCCAATATTGGTGCAGTTATCTCCTGTCAGATAAGTGGTTTGGGCCGGATTCGGAGCAAAGGGTTAGGGAGGAGGAGGGGGGGGCGCTTTGTTTCTGTATCATGTATTATAGAACCGACTTGAATATGATGAGAAATACTATTTATGTGAAAGGTTTCAGAATCTACATATGTGACCTGGGTCACAAGGTCTAATTCTGGTATTGCAGTAGTACTCGCTTGCGTTCTGGCTGTATCCTGAGTTCTGCTACCTAGCCTTGCTTGCGTTCTGGCTGCATCCTGAGTTGTGAAACCAAGGCTCGCTTGCATTCTGGCTGCGTCCGGAGTTCTGGCACCAAGGACCGTTGCGTCCTGAGATTCGGTAGCTGCCGTCTTGCGTCCTGATTAACGGTTTGCGTCCTGTGCATCCTGTGTGTCAGACGCACAGGCCGCACAGGACACAAGCTTTTATTTTTGCTGATGGAGGTAGAGCAAGTCTTTAAACTCCTGCCTGGTGATCCCGCACAGGTGCTTAGACTTGGGTCTCGGTTTGCTCTTGTATCGGATCTTGGTGTTCTCTACGCTGTCCTTTCATTTCACCATGAGGTGGCGTTTCAGGGCCTTTTTTCCTAGCTCCTGTGAGTAGGCCATACGGATAGTTTCTCGTGCTCCGGACTCCTCGAGCTATTGACATGTCTAGTTCGTTGGTCTGTCCAGCTCCTCGGCCTGGAGGGCGAGCAGGTTGTGCCTGTATTTGGTGCTTAGGTTGAGTGAGGGGGGGGGATGCCCAGCTCTGAGTATAGGGCGGCGAGGGGGGTTTTTAACTCTAGTCCCAAGGCCCTTCTCGTGATGTTGTTCAGGGCAGTCTGGGCTTCTCGTATCTGTGTTTTTATGCCTCATACTTCAACCCCATAGGTGAGTTGGGGCAGGATGAGTCCCTGAATGAGGTGGAATGTGGTCCATGCATTGAGGCCCCCTATTTGGAAGTGCTGTGTAAGGGCACGGAGTTGATATACGGTGCGCATTGCTTTCTCGGTCCAGTGCCTAATGTGGTGGTCCCATTTCAGGTCCTTGGTCAGGAAGTACCCCAGCCACTGGAGTTGTTTCTTTTTTGAGATTGCTTCGCCTTCCCACATGGGGGAGATTTCTTTGGTTCTGGGCATTTTGATGTGTATGCACTTGGTCTTGCTTTTTGAAAAGAAGTATCCTGCCTATTCTGTGCGGTAGCCTAGTAGGTCCAGGGTCGTGTTGTGTGCTTCTTTTCCCTGGTAGGGGTTGCAGTACTTGGTCATGACCAGAAAGTCGTTCACATACAACAGGATCTCGGTATGCGTGATGGGCGTGCCGGCTGCCTCTTGGTCTGCCATGTGGCGCACACTTATCAGGAACAGGATGGAAGAGAGGGGGGACCCTTGGGGGGTGTCTCTGTCCGTCACGAAGGCCTTTGAGCTCTGCCCATTGAACCTGTAACTGGTCGCTTGGTTGGAGGCCCAGTGCCTTACCCATTGTCTGAGGTGGGGGTCCTGTTGTTCTATTTGCTTGCATACTCCATCCATCCTTAGGTGGCCGAAGCTCCCTTCCACATCCAGGGTGCTAACGACCGCATAGGGAAGCCCCCTGTCTGTGATGACATCGTGCAGGGATTGGATCGCGTTGGTGGTCCCATGTTTCTTTCTTCCCCCATACATGTTGGGGCTCAGCAGCCCGAGCTTGTCCAGGTGTTGTGTTGCTACACATTCAAGGACTTTAGCGAGGATGGATTGCAGTTGAATTAGCCTCCAGCTTTTGGCCACGGTATAGGTGGGTTTGTTGACCTTAGAGATCAAGATGGTGTTACTGACCTTCCAGGAGGCTGGCATGCCCTCTGCCCACATCCTGTTCATGACTGATAGGCATAGGTCTTCCCTGAGTTTGTACAGGAGCTTGACGAGGTGGGTAGGTATGTTGTCCGGTCCTGGTGCCGCCCCGTTGAGTGACTGTTTCAGGACTGCCCTCAGGTTTCCTGAATGGACAGGTGTGGGGGTTGCGGTAGGCCTTACTTAGACCTAGTGGTGTTCCCCTCCGTAGAGGGCCAAGTGGAGTTTGACGGCGATGTCTGGGTACTCTTTCACTGTGGAGCCATCCCCTTTTACCAGGGCTGGGATCGGGTGCTTGGTTTGTCTGGCCTTAATGGCCCGGAAGCATTCTGGGCCTATTTCTTCCTGTAGGGCTCACCCGGCCGCTTCTACCTTCGCGTGGGCGATGTCTCTTCGGTATTCCTTTCGGGCAGTCTTGAGCTCCACTGACTTCAGGTTCCTTCGTAAGAGTTTCAGGACCTCCTTTCTTTTCTCCTCCAGCTCCTTGCTCCAGAAGGCCTTTGCATTGGGCCGGGACCAGGGTGTGTGCCTTGCAACGATATTGCTTAGTTTTTCCTGCATGGCTTCCGGATCGTCCTTGTCTTCGTCCAAGAGGAGGACCTCGGCCCTGATGGCCTGCCAGTCTGCCTTGTCATATCTGAGTGGGTTGTCCATTGCTTCTCTCCACCTGAAGCCGGTTCTTATCATCAGTGCTTTATGGCTGGCAGCGGCGATTGTGACGGTCTGGACCTTAATCCTGTCCTCCCTGCCTTCCATAACCAGGTCTAGGGTTGTACCTGCAGGGTTGTTGCTACTCGCCGGGTGGGTTATAGAGTGCAGGTTCTGGATGATTAGGCCCCTTTCCGCCATCCATGCCCTTAGGTGTAGCCCTGCTGAATTCTGCCCGGTCGACCAGTTTCCGAGATTCCCATTCAGGTCTCCAATGACTATGTTGTTGTCTGGCTTAACATGCCAGGTGTTGTCCCGGTCAAAGTTAGACTGCAAGGATCTTTGGTATCTGAAGGTAAGTTCCCGACCTTCCATCCACAGGGTGATGTATTGTGAGGTGATGCGTTCCACCACAAACATGTGTACGTATTCGTTTTTAACATAAACTACGCACCCGAACCTCCTGGGTTCAACCTGCATATAACAGGTGTATCAGTTCAAGTGGAGCCAGTCCTTGTTTTCCAGTGGCACTTCCGCCAGTGCATAAATTTTAGGTTTTGATGTAAGGGAGCACTTCAACAACTCGGTGACAACGTTCATGGACCCACCAACGTTGTAGTATATGATGTCAATGACCGCCATATTTAATCGGTCGGAGCGGGCTCGGCCCCATGTGGGGCTACGGGGGCAGCTGGCGCTAGGGATCTAGCTCTTGTCCTGGTGGGGCAGTGCCTGTCTCTGGCGAAGTGTGATGTCTCCTTGCCGTTGACGCACTTTCGGATTGTGTGGGAGCAAGACTTCCCCCTCCCGGTGGTACAATATGCTTTGACACACATGTGGTCCTTGGTATAGTGGTCACCTTTGCAATATCTGCAGCAGTAGGCGGCTATGCAGTGCGCCCCATGGTGCTCATACTCGAGGCAGCATTCGCAGAACGTGGATGAGTCTCTCCTCACGTATTTCCTGAAGGAGCATCTTACTCCGAACATCATCAAACTTGGGAAAGGTCTGTTCGCTTCCCTGGTCATCTCCTCAGTTGCCTCTACTGAAACTATGACGGAGGACCTGGTTTTTCCCTCGACCTTCAGGGCGCTTGGGGATTTGAGCCACTTGGGTCAGTCCATCACCCTGACTCCGGAGTTGTAGCCATTGAGCTCGTTCTCCAGCTCTGTCTACTTCTCGCTGTCCACTTCCCAGTCTTCTGGTGTCCAGTCTTCATCGCTAAGGGGGATGCTGTTTACCATGATGTTCATCGTGGGCACGTCGGTCAGGTGGCTGAAGCCAAAAATATTGACTGCGTTCAGGGCCTTGGTGATTGCCGCCGCCGCGTCTTGCAGGGCTGGCTCCGCGGGCAGGTTGTCCTGGGTGGTCAGGACCAGGTCCTCATTACGGTTGTATTCCGCGAAGGCGAAGACTGTTTTCATTGCCGAGTTGACGGCGTCCTGGATTCATGCAGGGGTACAGCCGGTAGCTCCCATCTTCTTGCCCTTCTCTACCGATCAGATGAGGAGGCGACGTTGCCTTGCGTGGGGGGTGGAGGGGGCTGAATGGGCCCGTTCGGCTTGGTTGCCTATTCCTGGCCCTTTCACCACGTTTCTCTTCTTGGTTTGGACCAGCTTAAACCCGTCCATATTGACTCCCGCTGCTGAAATAGCAGCCCATGTCTTCTCAGTTCCCTCCTTCTGGGCCCTGGGGGGTGTCTGTGCTGCCCTTGACAGCCCGCTTTCACTGCTGCTGGGAGGGGTGGGGGCCTATTGGGCGCTGGGTTTACTGCCCTCCCTGTTTGGGCCGAGGGGCTTTGCCTGGTAGGGTTGGCCGAGGTCGCCACCCACGTGGGGTTGTTGTGGAAGGCGGAGATAATCCTCCATTCCATTGCTGCCAGCTTGACATCCAACATTTGTTCCATAGACCTCTCGAGGACCGTGAGCAGGTGCAGGGTGTTTCCCACGTTGGTAGGGGTATATGGTTCTGCACCGTCTATGAGTTGGCGGGTGTTCTCAGGGGTGGAGGCGGCCACTGTGGGGGGCCAGCTGATCGGCGTGTCTTGGGCGGAGGCTTGCGGTCGTGGGGTCGCAGATGGTCTGTCTGCGAGGCTGCTAGGGGATTAGTTCCAGTGGGCCGACTCTTTTCCCTTTGGCTATTGGAGGAGTAGGGGGGGAAATGGGAATGGAGATGGTGGTAGCCCCGAGGAGGCTGTACGGTTGCCCGATGGTATGCTGGGGATCTCAAAGACCTCGTTTTGAGAGAAAAATCTCACCGACTTGGGTTGGAGGGGGGGGATGGCGGGGGTGAATTGCGTGGAGTCCGGTGAGGAGGTGGTGGCGTGCTGACTATCTCCCAGCCCAGCCTAAGTGCCGTCCAAGTTCCTTCCCTCTCCCAGCCCCATGAAGGTGTCGGAGGTGTTTGTCAACTGGAGTTCCTGGGATGGCACTTGGGTCATCTCGAAGTCTTCGAGGACTAGGAGGGAGGATGCCAGAAGGGCTTGAGAGGAGGGGGCTGGGCTGTTGTTGGAGGGCTGGTAGGAAGAGGCAGCTGCGGCCAGGCAGGCTAGGGCTTCCACGTCAATTTCATCCACGGTTTTGTTTCTGAAGACCTTGGCCAGGATGGTTCTGAACCTGGGGAGCGGGGACGGGGCGCTGAGGACTGCAGGTCCGGTGGGGGGGTTGGCTATGTTTACATAGCAGGTTTCGAGGCACCCAAGATCCTTGTGTACGCCACGGAAGGTGCTCCCGGGGGCGACGATTCTGGCACCCACGTTGATCACGGCGTTGGGGCAGTTCAGGGGGTGAACGATCTGGGCAGACGTCAGGATTACCAAGTTGAGGGTGACCCCGATAGGGGATCCGGGCAGCAGAAGATCTGGGGAGTTCTGGGGGGAGTTCCTGGGCCCTCCTAGAGGGGATAGCTTGGTGGGAGAGTGGGACATGACGGGCTACAAGGTGGTCTTCTGACCAGCGCCTTGTTTCCCAGGTGTTTGGAAGCCTTAAGCAGGGAGCCTTTGATTGGCTGGCCCACCTAAGGGAGGAGTATTTAGAAAGCAGGGGTGGAGTAGGCAAAAGTGGAAAAAAACTAGTTGTACCGGGGAAAAAGTGAGGTGGCAAGTGCTTGGCAGTAAATCAGGTGTGGGAGCGTAATTCCCACTTTGATATACCGTATTTTCTCTTTCTTTCTCGTCCTGGTGTGTGTGTGTGTGTGTGTTGTGAATTGTAATGTTCTGGTACAGTGCCTTGTGATTTAGAATTGCCCCCACAGTGCCTTCGAGTGAGGGTGTGTGATTCCGGTTTGGTACTGTACCCGTGTGATACTCGGATACGGAAGTAAAAACTCGAGCACGACAGGGATGAAAAACAGGAACACCTCGGAAATCGCACAGACGAGGAATCGAGGAAAAAGTGGGGCAGAGAAGTTAAGAACCCAGAGTAAGTTAGTTAGTTGCATCTTGGTGATCTCTTTTTTTACTGCTGTGATATGATACCCATACAGGTAGCATAGCTGGATAGCCATGTCAGGGGGGGGGGGGGGTTAGCTAAATTATCGCCATACTGATTTTCACTGGAGATGGATAGATGTGAATGGATGGGGTTGCTAGCTTGGCTAAATTTACCTAGGTGTGGCCTAGACATACATTAATTACAAGCTGCGGCACACTACTAGTTACTAAACTAACGGACTAGCACTTACGAGTAGTCTACGGGTAGAGTACATCATCGCCATATCACACATGTCCTGTTGAATTTTACAGTAGTCAGGGTTCTTCGAGACTCTGACCTGCTGATATTCTCTTTTATTTTGTTATTCTGGCTGGCTAGCTACGATAGATACTTCCCCGCAATAACAGGGCCCTTTGGGTACCGTACTCGATTTTTTATAATACTTCCATATCCGAGTACAGCATTGTACCGTTAGTCTAGTCTAGTTTGGAGGAAGGGAGGGAGGAAGGGAGGAAGGGAGGAAGGAAGGGAAGAAGAAAGGAGGGCATCACAACGTTCATACCATGCCTTCTCGAGTTGCGTCAACCACTTACAGTATCAAAGGTGAGTGCAGTACTGTACAGTAACGAGGCAGCTCGTCATCCGAGATCTGGAACAAAGTGGCTCAGCCAGGTACAGTATCATGCTATCATTGCCTATATGATACGGTATCGAACTCGAGCAGTGAATGACACCATGGCCATCTGGGAAACTCGGTTAGTCCATCCTGGTGCAATGCCTCCAGCTACGGTACAAGTATTAATATCGTAGCTTAGATCTCGGTAGCCTTTCCTGATAAGGCTGGGCTCGAATTGGACCCGCCGCGGGGTACTCACGGCGCCGGTTTGCTCTGCCAGTTCCTATTCTGGAATCGCTCATCCTCGGATGTTTTGGCCTATACAAGATACCAAAGTGCCTCCGGCCCAACACTAGCTAAAGCGTATGGACACCTTAAAACAAAGCTGTAACATTGACTACTGAGTCGCCAGTTTTCCTGTAGCCGCAGTAACAATCCCTACATAAAGCATCCCCGGCCCCTTTAATTTAGCTGCTAGGAGTGCGTGAAAGGAACAAACTTAAAACAAATATAAAATACTATCCATTAAATTTATTATTACCATGATGAATGATACATCTATTAAGCTTTTCATGAAAGCTTTAACAATTGCTATCGATCAATTCCTGTGGAAACTGTCTCCAAACCTCAACCAATATAGCCTTTGCTTGCTCAACCATTTCCTGACTAGTACCAGTAAATTGGTAAGCGGCAATCTCATCTTTACAATCATCCCATAGTCACTCAATTTGGCTAAGATCTGGTGATCTCAATGGCCATTTAAATGTGACGATTCCCTTCTGCTGGCATAGCTCACCATCACCTTTCGTTGTTTCAAGCGAACGGAGGTGAATGTCATCCAGGTTCTTGAGGTTCAGAGTTTTCTTAGTATGGTTGCAATCATTGTTCCATACTGCATTTTATTGGCTAGGATTCCCGAGGATGAGCGATTCCGTAATAGGAACTGGCAGAGCAAACCGGCGCCTTGAGTACAGTACCATTGCTAGTGAGGGTTGCATGGTCTGTTGACCCCAAGGGTTCTGTAAAAAAAGAAAAAATCGCCAAACTTTCTATGCAGCTATCATATTATAGCAAAGCCATTGGTGCTAGGGAGTGGATAGGACCTTTTTTTTTTACTCTGAGAAATGACGGAGAAATGATAATTACAGCTGAGAACAGCTGTACAAGTGGGTGAGCATAAGTATTGCTGAAAAAAGCTCCAAGGCTGATACAACCAACTCTCTCCACCCTGTCACTTGTCACATGTGGGTTTTGTACCAATGGGCTCTGTGAGGTCATGATGGTGAAGGTTTTTTTTTGTTATGCAAAGATCTGAGATAACATTTTAGCTTGTCAACTCTTTTCGGTATTGGCATTCAGATGAAATTTAAACAAGTCCTCTCCAGAATACCTGTTTTCCCTGCTCTCTGTACCAATACCATTTCCTGAGTTCCATTACTATGTATAGCATAGCCCAAAACTTAACCTCCCTTGCTCAAAGTAGTATTGCCTCAGAGTTAATATCTTTATTTTATATTCAATAAAGAACATTAAAAAAAATACATATCAGCATTATGCATACCACAAACTTCATTTACATCCAGTTACTGACTAATATACTACATGCCCATTTCCTATTGGTTACTTCTTGGAATGCGCCCTAATGAAAGCCTAGTTATGTTCACAAACGTCACAACATTACAAGTATCATAGGTAGAATAGCGGAAAGGCCATGCATTCTACAAATCTGAAGACCCGCTTCCTGAGTTTTCGGGGTAAGGTACGAATAGATCCAATAGGTGGGTAGATGTAAGCCCTAATGGATAATCCCGGAGGTGCAAGAAGTTGCACTAAGGTGTGTGATTTAATAATCACCTTGATCTCTCTCTCTTCACAAAGCCTCGCACAATTTGTAAAAATAAAAGATAAAAAGTGACAGATGCGCAGCATCCATCCATACAATGACGGGCATTCAACCATGGTCATAAATACCAACTGATTCTTTTTTTTTTTTCTTTTTCCTTGGAGATACTCTCCATCAAAACTCAGCGTGGGCCTGTTTGTACCATGATACTTATCCGAGGATTTCTTCTCTACATAATGCGAGAATCCTTAGAGAGCTGCATATCAAACCCGTGAGGTGTGTGCATGCGTGTTCGCTGCCGGATTATTCAATTCACCACATCTTTCCCCTAACGTAGTCTAGGGACTTCCGATTTCTCGGAGACCTGGACACAGCGATGAGGAAAGTGAAACCGTTATATAGCATAGTGATCAGAATTGCACGAACAAGGACGAAAAGGTATCCTATTACCGAGAAGTCGCATCAACTCTTTCCTCCCCTTTTTTTTCCTCTTGAGGAAACGATCTCACTAAAAAGTGTCTCCCCTCTCCCCTTTTTCTTTTCCCTCCTTGGAGATGGCGAGGCCCTTGATGCTTTCTATGGTAAAAGAAGGAAAGGGTGAGTTTTTTAATTTATTATTAGCGGTATGCTCTAACGTGATGATTAGACATGGTCATGCCCTATTTTTTCCTACCATGACTTTTCCTTTTTTCCTCCTATAGACATTGACACTCATATACAGCCGCAAGGCGGATGCCACAGGGGACGCCTGGCCATTCGATTTCCGGGGGGGCGAAGATGGGTTTGGGTCTGAATTCTTAGGGTACTTTTTTATGTTACATTTCGTTATCTAGTATTAAATACTATCCTTATAATAATTATTATCATAATTATCATGCTCCGGGTAATGGTATAAAATACTATTAATACCCTAAGAATCCAGACCTAAAGCCATCCTTGTCCACCAGAAATAGAATGGTAAAGGCTTCCCCCGTCGCATCCGCTCTGGTACGTGTATAAGCGGCAGGTGCCATATGATATATTGGAGCAACTGGATAGGTTTTGTTCTTGGAAGGTGCTGGAATGATCTTAGGCAGGGATTTTCTTCCTCTTCCCCCTGACCGGAGGTGAGAGTGAGTGAGCGATTGTGATTGATGGATCTGTTCTACTGGCCGCTGGTATGTTCTATGTTGGGCTGTCGGAGGAGGGTATGGGTTGTCATGTCCTATCACTCACTTTGTATATCTAGAAGAGGGATGTTTCGAAACATTTTTTTCCTTCGTTCCTATCATACAAGCATACAAGGACAGATACCTCCGGACCCTCGATCGTACGCATACCAGTCGGCCGAACACCATTTATCATCAAGGAACCTGACACGAAGAAACATGGAACTGGTAGAGTATTCAGGCGGTGAACCGGACACTGCGGAACCAGAGTCACTTCCCGAGCAGTCGCGAATACCACTCCCCCCGTTCCAGCCAGCCCCGCCGCCACCGCCCTTTCACCCAGGCCAATGGTGGTTCTCCAACAAAATCCACACCCGCCTAACCCCCGTGCAACACGCCCTCCTGTCCACCCGCCCATCTCCCGCACCGCCCCCGCCACAACCAAATAAATGCCGCAAGCTCCGCCCTTGGCTGATCCTCTCCCTCCTGCCCAGCAATAGAGCTCTGGTGATCTGCTCAACAACACGCGAGAATCGCGGGGCCACTGGCCTGACCCCTGAGCAGGCGCTCTCATTCCTACCTATAGCGCCCACGCCCGAGTTTTACGGGCGCGCGCCGGTGCGGGTGGTGCTGGACGAACGAGGGGTGTTCGTTGGTAAAAGTCTGGTGTTTTTGGAGGTTGTGAGGGTCGTTTGTGTAGGCGTCCTGGGGGAGTTTATTGGGGGCGTGGGGGTCGAAGGGGAGGAGGCCGGGGAGGGATTGGAGAGGGTGTGGCAAGGAAGAAAGGAGTGTGAGTTCTTTTTCTACTCTTCTCTTTCCTTTGGTTGCGTTCCTCTTTTAGGAGGAAGCTGAGCTGAATCCTTCCTTTTCTTTCCCGGCGGGTGGAATTAGGGGTTGAGAGGAATAGCGATGATATAGATGGAAGGCACAATTGTGGTGGGGGTGGTAGCGGGAGAGGGAGGGGTAGCGGGAAAGGTTGGGGCAGGGGGAACCCGAGAGGTAAGGATGGTGTGAGTGTCAAGAATGGGGGTAGTAGCGCCAGCACCCACGGGGCGACGAAACCATGTTCCAGGCTGATACAGACCTTCCCGGCAGAATCTCGACCACCGAGTGAGGGAGTATGATCCACGGGTATTATCACTTGAACCGGTGATACAATCCTCTCTCTTACTATAGTACCACCGTACTTAGGATGTCTTCAGTTATTTGTTTGTTATACCTTCGTGTTTTCTTCGTTTCCTTCTTCGTCTTGCTTGGTTAATTGTGCGTGGGGGGGGGGGGGGGTGGTGGCGGGTAACGGCGAACAGCAAGGCTTTGTCAGGCTGTGGAAGTTGTCACCAACCCAACACAATAGCAGCTAACCAATGCTCATTAACCCACATTTCTTGGGGCTCAATCCGTAAAGGTACTGGTGCATCATCCGGCTTACACGTTGCCCCCTCTCCAGATATGGTCAAAGACCAACAAGGGGCGATTGTTTTCCGTTTGCTCCTTGGCAGTTCACGAGCCCAGGAGTAGAAAAGAGACCCGTTTTATCTAGAAACAGGCCTTCTGCTTGTATTCCAACATGTCTGGTTCCCATGCACAAGGGATTTTTTTTACCACGGACTTGCGCGTGAGGTGTTACAGCTCATTCCATATCCCGGAATGTGGGTACCTTTTGAGACGCAGCTGGTTGGGCATCAGCATTACCATCTGGATCCCCAAGCATATAGCAATTCTAACGCTACCCGGACCAAACGGCCAATAACACGCAGCTCCAACCGACCTTTTTTTACCTTGTTTCCCCTTGCCCGATGTGTCCTGCACTCTTCGCCTCGTCCCCCTTCCACCGTGTGCTAGTTGGTGCAAGGCGTGGCAAGCTTAACACTAGATCCTCGGCCTCCAGCCGTAATATGTTGATTATACAGCGCATCTATCGACTCATTCCATAACACTAGATGAGAAATATCGAACAAGGTCAAAAATGAGAAATTCGTAAGATCACCGAGATATTTCAACTTTGGTGATAAAAGGTTGAGAAAAACTTGACCCCGTAACATCCACATATTCTGTTGGGTCTTTGGCAATCATGGCAGTGCCTTTCTTTTCCCTCCCTTGATGTGTCAAGGCCCGGGTGCCGTTTTTGAAATCTCTCCCACCATAAGTGTCCCCTTCGATACATTTACTCGGGGATCTAACTTCCCACCTCAACTTACGCCTTGCACGCCAGTTGGGATGCATGGCGAAAGGTAATTTGTGAACTCAAAACGATACCCTCCCTAATAAGACAAATATTCCTCCGGGGGGGGTCGACTACGCTAGGTACGCTGACTTTGTGAGCTTCTCTGCAAGACCGGTATGCCCACACCATTAGATAGTACTCTACGCGATAGGGTATCAGGCGAGGTGTCCTTCCCGATTCAGCTGCCAGCGCCCCACACTAAAGAAAACCTATCCAGCATGATAGGACAAGACATCTGTGCAATAAGGAGTTGTAGTGAACATCTTCTTAAGTTCATAGCCTTCTATACCTTCTTAACCTTTTATTGTTTTCAGCGAGGCTTTCTCTTCTCTTTGCCCTTGGCTGCTAGTATATTCTGTGGCAACATAGTCACCGTTTTGGTCATTATGGTTTCAGTTCCAAGTGTCAGTCAGTGTGAAGGGCTCGACCCAGTGTTGCCATGTCGCAGTGCAGTGCTCGAGTACAGTATAGGTGCTTTAGTGGTGCCCAGAAACTTCCCCCTACAAGAGACGATATTGGATTGCTCTATCCTTGATTTCCAATTGGATGTTCTTTCAGTACCAAGATAGAACCATGTGGCTGATAGGTGTAATAGACCGTCTTAGCAGCCTCATTCTCTGCGCTCATCCCCGCCACTCTATTCGAGTAGAAGTTCAGTCTCGTATCGCAAAGATTGGGTTGTAAAAGACCGCGCATATAGGAAAGGTGTCACCACGCTGGCAGCAGTTGTTTTGAGGGTGCTGGAGTGGATGCTCAAAACTAGAAAGTTTAAAGAATGGCGGGAAGGAAAAGAGTGATGGATTGGTCATTGCTACCCTATTCCATAGTGCATTTCCCCCAGTCGAGAAGACAATTGTTTGAGAGGACTCACAATTCCATGCAGGCTTGAATCCCACCCTACAAGAGCTCAGATCCCTAGTTATCTGCACCCTTTATGATGAGTCTGGTTGAAATGTTGCGTTTGAAAGTCCCTATTGAGATTAATGTGAGAAGAGTGCCCAGGTACCGGTAAATATGGCCAGAAGTCTCCTAAGATAATATTATGGCCCAAGGCTCCCGAGATATACGGGGGCATATCGGAGGAAAGCATCCTCCACTCTCAAAAATCACCAAACTTTTTCTCATATCCCTTGCTGTTAGCAGTCATAGAACACCAATATGATGTTGTAGATTATCCCGGGAGTGATAGGAGTAGTGGATACCCGGGGAGCACTGTGGACGGTTCCGGCGATCTAGTAATTTAACGAGAAGCTTCTGTAGACATGTCTTTCCTTTCTTATTACGGGAGTGTACAGAGGAGTTGGGCCATGGATGGGAGGAAGAGAGATATGTGTGGCAATCTATGGAAGGATTGGAATATTTGGTTCCGTTTTACATACGGCGCACACCTAACCTTACCGTTATTTTAGAGAATGAAGCGCGGGGCAGATTGCAAGGCAAGATCGGGGGTTGCAGTGTTGACACGGATACAACTTGCGAAACGTCACTTTGCTTGTCTATGAAATTTGTCATGCCATTGCGATGAAGGCTATAAAGAGACCACAGGAACAAGCCGATGTCTACCACAATTCAGAAGACAATGATAAAACACCAATCAGCCGATCTTCCGGGGGGGGGGGGGGGGGGTCATGAGGGAGTCGTGAAGATATTACTGAACGTACCGATGCCGACCCCAACTCAACAGCAATTCCCATTAACCAAACACCAACTTATTCCACTACCAAGGGAGGACATTTAAAAAAATCACCCTCCCTTTTCCGATACAATGTCCACCCCCACATGAGTATTAGAAATCAAACTTCAGTCACATTCACTCCTCTGAAAGATCGCGAAGGGGCGAGTTGACCTCAGCTAGGCAATTCATGGACAACGTTATCACGAAATGCCCCAGCCCCGCCTCCCAGTCCGAGTCATTGCAAAAAGTGCCCCGCCATAACTTGCTGGCTGCGTTTCCTTATATCATACGCCTATGGGCGAGGAGGGATTGGCCAGGGTGCGAGAGGTGTCCAGTCATTCCACGTGCCAGACCGCCGTAACACTGTCGAAAAAGAGAACAAGATCAACGGGTTATATAGATCGCAAGATATATTTCCATAATCACGTTCTCATCAATAGTCAACCCCGGACACAAATCCCAGCATTCATTATTCAGCCCCCTCCCACTTTTATCCCTATCACTCTTTCCGCACACGAGTTTGCGAAGGGCTTTCGTGAGTTCTCAGCGGTGTATATACGGTATCCACATCCCATTTTTTTTTCTTTCCTCTAATCAGATCATACTCCCCACAATTATCCATACCCACCTCTTTTCCTCAGCACCAACGGTTCGTCCGTCCATCTATCTGCCCGGTTTAAACCACATCCAAGCCCATGCTAAACTACCCCGCATTCCCGGAATATCCTCCCACCCTTACCCCCCTCTCCCCGGCACTCGCTGAGTCACACGGCCTTCAAGGAAAAAAAAAAAAGGTAGGGCGATCGACTTAACCCGCTGAGTATGTATCCCCGGTCACTCGCATGGTCTGTAGGTGCCGTAAGCATAGACGGAAACTTATATCCCACCTGTCTCCCACATTCCAAACCTATCGCGAAAGAAAGAGCCTTCGAGGTGGGATTGATTATAACTAATACTCGCCGGCTAGCGGAGGATACCGCGGCAAGCAGCCATTTATATTTTCCGCACAGAAGTTGGACGGACCTGGCTCACCTTATCGTATTACACCCGCCCTGGTTGAACGATCCCACCACAGACCGCTCGTGATCCCACCGTGGCCAGTACGACCGTGCAATGAGTGAGGGCAAGGGAAACAACCTCGAACAGTCTCTCGAAGCTACCACACGGCACCCGCAAATCGGACTGGCAGGCGAGTGGCGGGTTTAGATTTTGGGATGATAGTTTTCCCCAGTGTGGCAGAAAAGTTCTGGGAGCAGACGAGTGATGGGTGGTGAACTGAGTTGGTTGGTTGGTACAGTAGCATCAGGTTGTTGTGCCGCTTTTGCATTACACGCTCCCGCTCTGCGTCGTGGCTCTTGTGAGGTGAGGTGCTGGACATGGTCGCAGGTTTTAGTGTACTAGCCTCCGGATGCACGGAGGGCGGCGGGTGGGGGAAGGGTGATTATCAACGTGCAGAGAGCACTACGCGGATGATACGATAATATTATGACATGACTTATTTCTACAGGTGCTTGTATGGTGTGTAGGCCAACATTTATCCAAGAGCGCAGACAACTCTATGCAACCCATCCCAAATACAAAGCCAAGCAGACAAGACCCAGTCTACCCAATATAAAAGTGCAAATCTAGGCTTAATCATCAAACTTGATTTTTTTCGACGTTTGCTTCCTATCCCTGAAATTAGCCCCACGCCTCCCTGAAGAAAAAAAGAAAAAAAAACGGCAGAGAAACAAACCCATCAGTCTCCTTATAAAACGCCCCATACGCCGCATGCTCCTTCTTCTTAACCGTGGTTCCAAACTTAAGCAACGCCTCAGGGACCGGCTGCCTGGCGGCCTTGAGAACGTTAACCAGCGCCCCCGAATGCGGTTTATCGTGTTCCGTGAAGAAGGTATACGCCATCCCAGTCGCCCCAGCCCTCCCTGTTCTCCCAATCCTGTGCACGTAGTCCTCGATCGTGAGAGGGAAGGTGACGTTAATCACCAACTTGACCTTCGGGATATCCAGTCCTCTAGCCGCGACATCTGTCGCTATCAGAAGTGGACACTTCCCGTCTTTGAATTGCGCCAGAGCATGGGTTCGCTGCGCCTGGCTTAGGTCCCCGTGGATGCCTGCTACTCTTAGCCCGCGAGAGCGGAGGAAGTTCTCGACACGTATGGCTTCCTTCTTGTAGAGGCAGAAGACGAGGATTTTATCCTCGCTCTGGCTGCCGGATTGGTGTTGCTTTAGCAGAGCGACGAGGCGGGATTCTTTGGCGTGCTGGTCTATCACTTCGACGGTTTGGGCGATACGCACGTTCGCGCGCAGGTCGTCTCTATCTCCGATCGTTATCTTAGTTGGCGAGGTCATAAAGGTTGAGGCGAGCTCTCGCACGGATTGCGGCCAGGTTGCGGTAAACATTAGGGTTTGGCGGGTGGGCGAGGGGATGGCGCGAATTATGCGTTTTATGTCCTCCTCAAAGCCTGTGGGATGGCGGAATGGTTAGCATTTACAGAACCAGAGAATTGGATTGGATGGTGCGAGAAGGTACCTTTATCGAGCATTCTGTCTGCTTCGTCAAGGACTAGGTATGAGACATTACTGAGGTCCGCAGAGCCTTCGTCGATCAGGTCGTTTAGACGTCCCGGAGTTGCGACGACAATATCCGCTTTCTTGAGCTTTGATCTCTGCTCATCCTTGGGCACACCGCCGTAGACACACACTGTAGACAGTCGTGCTTCCTTGGAATACCTCTCCATGCTATCATATATCTGCATTGCCAACTCCCTCGTCGGCGAGACGACAAGAGCTCGCACGCCCTTCGAAGACCTCTGTCTCGCTTTCAACGCAATAATATGTCTAATCGCAGGAACAGCGAACGCAAGCGTCTTCCCAGACCCAGTCTCTGCAACGCCGATACAGTCGTAGCCGGACAATGTGAATGGCCATGTCGCCGCTTGAATCGGTGTTGGGCTCGTGAAGCCAGTAAAGTCGAATGAGTTGGAGGGAAGGTAAGAGAAGGAAGTTATAGGTCTGAGGTTGGAGTTGTGGGGATCTGTGATCGCAATAGCGTGCTCTGTGAGGAATCCGTCAATCGTGGGTTTTGGTAGAGAGGTTAGTTCCGAGTTCTCCGTGTATCCCGAGGAAATGGCAGGAGGACCGGACGGTATCGAGTAAGAAACTGGCGGCACAGGGGTATCCGACGGGGTGGAGGAAAAGGCCCTTCTGTTAGATTTGCTATCGGCTTCTTTCCTTGCCTTCTTCTTTGCCTCCTTTGCAGCTTTTCTCGCCGCCTTTCGCTCCTCCTTCGAGGGCCTCTCTAGCTGCGGTTGGGCTTCCAAAGTATCCAGAACATCCACGTCCATTACTCCCTCTCCAGCAACAATTGCCTCCTCAATCTTCTTCTTAGCCTTCCTCAGCTTCTTTTCCCTCTTCTTATCTTTCTTATCCTTCTTCTCCTTCGCCTCCCCCTCCATAGCCCCATCTACACCAACTTTGACATCATTCTCAACCACATCCCTCCCAGCCTTCTTCTCTTTTTTCTCCTTCTTCCCCTTCACTCGATCAACGGCGGCTGCCTCGGCTTCCACATCATCAATCGCTCGTTTTGACATTTTTTTTCCTTTCCGTGGCAGGGCAATTGTCTTGTACCGACTATCAGTGCAGCTCACTAGGCGAGTCAACATGAAAAAAATTCAAAGTGACACTGAGCACTGACGTCTTGGCAATGCGGCTCTTTCCTGGATGGCCCACTATCATAGCAAGATATTATGTAAGCGCAACCTAAGCCCTAAGAACTCGCTTAGGTTCATGAATTCTTTAGGCAACAAGAAACGAGGCGATAGGAATACAGAGTTTTTTTTTCGGTAGAGTACCGGTATTATAGTACTTGCCCAAGGTGAATAGAATAAGCATTGACACACAAGAATTTTGCCCAGGGCACCTGTATCACCCAAGGATCGAGTGCGCGCGTGTGTTTGACATAGAGGGGGTGAAGTGCGCTTTCCCAGGTAGGCCCTGATATGTGATACCGGTATGTGGGACAGAAGGGTTGGGGTAGTAACGCGAGTGAGTGGGTATGATTCTGGCATATCACTCCGAGGATGGAAGTGTGGGCGCGATACGCTGTTCACGGATTCCACTGAGATATCCTACTCGACTCTCATATCACGGTATATCAGTACCATATGATGGATAAGGGCAAGTGGGGGTGGATGGATGGATTTATAGGCGGTCCGCCACAAACCCACCTATCAAACCAAATCCCGATACAAAACCAGCGCAGAGCATAAAATAGTTTGTACGGTACTGTAGGACCGTCAATGCAAACGCCCATACCGGTATTCTGAATTCCCCCCCTCCCCCTCCCCTAAAAACCAAGCCATTACACATCTAGCGACATCAAGGAGATCATCATCTCACGAGATAGACGCTCACTCGCGTACAGCGGTGAAACGACAGTTAAGCACGACATACCTCCCCTACCGTAGGCCCACCCGCCTCCCTCCAAAGCTTGACCCATTTATACCATGTACCGGTAGTGAGGAAGGGGAAAAAAAAGAAATCGGGGCGTAAATCAGGACGATTATTAATCCACCCCGGCCATCCCAAACGAAGCCCGTCTCGAGCACCCGTTGTTCCCCGATACCGGCTTTCCCCCCGGGTGCACGTACCGCACACAAGTGGTACAGACGCCCAGGGGCAAGAGCATCGGAACATTTGAGCCCGAATGTACCCGTATAAGTATCATACTCGAGTACTGGTACAATACAATACCGGTGCCATATTCGAGCGCTGTAAGTACTTTTTTTTATTTTTTTTATTCATACGTTTATTGATTATGGCTCAAAAACCTGCATGCACCTCGCGGTATGGCAATAGAAAAAACCTTAATTTCACATGCATGAACAAAAAAAACATATCTTTCCCGGCTTCCAAACCTCCCTAGGCCCACACAGACCAAGCCTGGTGAATGACCCCCATTTCGAGATAATATAGCTCCCCGCATCGCTTCAGATGACTAACAGATTAGAGCCGACGCCCAATTCGCATACCTTGGGCCCATACATGGTAAAGTAATAAACCCCTAACAGGCTTCCAACCTGGGAGGTAAACAAGGTATAGCCGTGCATACACCGATGCAACAGAAAGAAAAGAAACCAAAGCCCTAAAGAAAACCAAGGTCAGGTGGTTGACATATCCACCTCATCGTCAACCCCTTCCCCAGCCCCTAACGGGGCTGGTTGGGGGCGAAGGGGGCAGGTAAGGGAGTGGGCGTCGTGAGGTCCATCACAGTTAATACACTGAACAGAAGAGTGGCTGCAGGGGCGACCGTGGACACGACAGGTGGAGGTGGGACAAGTGTGATCCCTAGTGGCGTGCGAAAGAGTGCACCAACGGCAGCTTGCAGAGCTGACGCATTTGTTGGTGTGATGTCCATAGCTGTGACAGATAGAACACTGAGTATAGCGGTTGTAGCGCAGTCGGCGCTCAGTTCGGTAGAGGTTGGAAAAGGCTGAGAGGCGTTTGCCTCGAGCGCTGTAAGTACGAGTGCGGTGGTATGGTACCGGTACGGACGCCTGGACGCGCACGCATACAGTAGGTTTTTCATACCCGAGTGCTTGCACCACACCGTGCAAATCTTTTTGATCCCTGCGTTCGGTCACTCAATACGGGGGGGGATAGGTGCTGTACTTTTACTCGGGGTACCGTACTCGAGTAGGGGTGGTAAATAAAGTATTGGGACAAACCAGGGTATCAATGTCCGTGTGTTGATTTCTGTGCATCTTGTCTGGGGAAAAGAATTATATTCCATTAGAGGCTAGCACCGCCTGCTTCCCAATTGTCAATGAAACCGGACCACTGTTCTTGTTACAGGATGGAGGGGGGGAACTAGTAAGCTTTGAGGATAGCAATGGAACAATCCGTACTCTTCTTTCCCTTCGCTGTTAACACACAGACATTTGCACAGACAATACATACCCCTGCTTGTACACTGTACCATGCCCGTGAAGGTTGTTCTTGCTTGTACTCGAGTGTAACCAGGTTATGGATTCTCTGCTGTCTACTCGAGTACCGTATTAATTGATTCAGAAGGGGGGGGGGATTCCGGGTTACGCTCGAGGGCACGGATGTTTAGTTATTACTTGGTTCGTTGATTGGCAGGCTTGTTGCAAGTATCCTCCATGGAACGGGGGGGGGGGAAGGAAGGAAGGAAGGAAGAAGGAAGGAAGGAAGGAATGGATTTGGGGACGGTCATCGTTCCGGAGGCAGGGTCATGCCTTTTAACAACCCCCTAGTACTCTGGTGCTTGTACTCGTACAAGTACGGTACCGGTAATTTACGGTACGGGGAGCTGAGATGAGCACGGATTTTATTGCCATGTCCTGCACCGGTACAAGTACTCGAGTATCTGTATAATCCCAGTTTTCGGGTACCGGTAGCGTACCTTCTTCATGCTACGAGTTCCCCGGATTATGGGTGCTGGCTTTTTCCGTCGAGTGTTCGTGGGGTTCTGCTGGGTGGGTGGGCTGGCTGGATTGTCTGCGGTGCAGTACGGTATGACCAAAGGTGTGGGCTTGTTGCGGGAGGGAAGGTTGGCAATACAAGTACGAGTACTCGTACAGTACTGTACTGCCGGCAGTACTCGAGTGCAGTGCTTGTGCCATCGTTTGCAGGGATGGACTGCTTGTTTAGCATACAGTAGCATGCTGTGTTCGAGTACGTACTCGGGCACTCGTACGCGTCTGCGCGGTACCGTTGTCCAGCGCAGACAATAAAATACACACATCTCACCCCCCGCCGCCATAGGAACTTCATTCGTTTAAGCCTGTTCAACTCCTTGTCAAAAAAGAATCCGAGAATAAATCTAAGCAGGCTTTTGTGAAGCGGTGGACCGAAAATGCCAAGATTGGTAACTCTAGGTCCGTGTGCCATGCAAAACATACCTTAAGTTACCAGGGAACCACTTTAGCAATATTTCCACTCTATAAATCAATAGCATCCGCGCCGATAGATGTCTTTACCGGTGTGTGACAGGGGGATAGTATTTTTTACCGGTACTCGCATGCCCCGGGGGCTGACAGGCTTACCCAGAAATCGATGGCATCTCAGGCATTTTCACCTTGTCCCTTGTCAGAGTGTCCGTGGTATCGGCTCGTGAAGGAAGCGTTTGGGGAATCTTTCTGTGGGTATCATCGATCCGGCCGTGCTGGGATGAACTACCGGTACCTGTAGGCCAGTTACTGCGGATGGACCTCCCTTCTTCATCACTTTCCTAAAGCGCGAAACCCCTCGTCCACCATGGCAAAAACCGTCGGCCGGCTAGCCCTGATAATCAAAGCCAGTTCTGTTAGCCATCCAATTCCGCCTCCGGGCGACCAACCCCAAGAGCATGCTCGAGTGGACTGCCGGTACGGTATGATACCGCAACAAACTTTGGTAAGCTTACTGGTAGTCCGCGCTGCGGCTGGACGGTCACCTTACCGCTCACACCAACAGTTACTGAAGGCCATTCACCCCTATCGGCAGCGCAACAGCAAGTTACCGGTAGCGATGTGAAAAAGTGAAAAATAATTGTTGCCCTTTCCTGCCATCCTCACCACAAATGCTCTCCCAACCAATCAACCGATCCAACCCCCCTTTCTCTCGGCGCCAACGGTATTATCCCGTTGCGCGAGTGCAGTCACGAATCACGAATGGTGCCCCAGCGGGCTGGCCAATCACAGGCAAGAGAGGAAACCAAACCCTACTGTAACCGCTGCGGTGCAACAACACATGACTTGCGCGGCTCCAAGGTCAAGTCCCGGCGCTGCGGTTCTCAGATGCTGTGTTCCAGGGGTTCAACTTGGAGGAATACCGTGCAGTGCAGGATTGGGAAGGGATGACAGAAAAACTGCAACTCTTTACTCGAGTACACCTCCGCCCCCAATGACTTTTCTAGTGGAAAGCGAGTGAGATATGCGGTGGGTACAATAAAATAGAGCATCGTGCCGCACGCCTAGCAGATGGGATGGGATTCTTTCGCTACGCTTGTCTGTTGCCTGCGGAAGAATATGTGGGGTTTTGTTGTGCGACTTTATAGGTACCGGTAGCGGTAATGTGACTTTGGGATGGAAGGTCGGGGGTAGTTTTGGTGTTGACGATTGAAATAGTGCACGGCGATATACCGATAGGGCGGGAGGTGGACTTTCAAGATGAGCTTTGAATTGGCCGAGCGGGATACGGTACCGGCATATCTATAGCACGAGTACTGTATCTAGCTGCCCAGCTGCCGGCATTGCGAAGCGCAGAAGCGAGGAGCGGGAGGAGGAGCAAAAGGTACAGTATCATGAGTGTGTGCGACTGGGCTCTCCCCACCTTATCGTGCCTTGGCCCAGGGGCAAGGCTGTCCGCGATGCCTTCTCTGTATCACCGCCGAAACAGTTTACCCCGGGCTTGTTCGCTCCGCCCGCGATACTCTGCTCTCACCAGTTCTCGTAAGGCAGAGTAAAAGTGCCGTGTCTGCACCACAATCGCCAACGTTGAACAGAACGGTTCGGCTAGTGTGCTGGCGGATAGTTACATTCCCGTACCGTACCGAATCTCCTGCCATCCTGCTGCCAACCATCCAGCCTCCGCGCCCCTTCGCTTCGCCTCGGGATCGAGGTCTTGTTGCCTTTTCTTCCCCGGCTCCTTGCTTGTCTCTCCTCATTTGTACTCGAGTACTGGCACTCGAGTACAGTACGAGTACAAGCACGATCTTGTGCTCCAGAGTACCGGTACGGGGGAGGGTCAAGTCCATCTTGTTATGGGCATGGGCTGATGAGTTCCTTGGGCACCTACGGTAGCCATATCCATGTTGGCACTCCGACTCTCCGTTACATTAAAAGTCATATCGGTAGTACTGGAGCCTGCTCTTTCCCTGAATTGATTTGATGTGCGCGCTGTGCATCGGGCTACGAGTACTTGCACAGTACCGTACGAGTATCGGTATTGTGAGCACTCAAGCGCTGACAGCCCACCTTATCTGTATCCTCCATCCCCAGCCCATCTTTCCTTGGTTGTGCGGCGTTGCATGTTCTCGCGTGGAGCATTGTGGTGCACTGTACGAGTACCTGTGCGTGGCCTGCAGGTCGTCTTCCTCCTGCTCTTTCTTTCTTTTATTTTTTTTGCTTCTCCCTTTCCACAGTTATGACACTCGTATCATATTATACCGGGACATATCGCACTGTTTTCTCCCCGACCCCCACCTCCTTGGCATACGAGTGCTGGAGTACTCGTACAATATCGGTAAGGTGCATACATAACATACCGGAAGGGAGAAGGAAGGATTCATGTTTTTTTTTGTGGCCCTGCGGATGCCATAGGCAGGGTCTATCTTGGTTTGGACTGGCGTCAAATGAACTATTGAGCCAAGAGATAATTCACCATCCGGAAATAGAAACTACAAGAGGGAGGGCGAGCCATTGAAAAAGGAAGAAAAAGAGAGGGGAGTTGAAGGTCTCTGAGGGTGGCTCCATCAGTTCGCGGTGCGCTGTGTTTGAGTTGAATTCAGTTTGCGAGGGAACGGGGGGGGGGGAGTGAGGGAGTGTATGTTTGCGCGCTTGGGGAGGGAAGGGCCAAACAGACTGAGAAGCCCCCTCCCCCCCCGAAGGCAAAAGGACGGAAAAGGGGGAACGGGAAGGGGTGTCTCTGAACTTTGACATACGGTACTCGAGTACTCGTACAAGTGCTCTACTTTTGTTCTTCCAAGGAAAGAGCACTACGGTATCATCATTACCATCATCTTTTTCTTCTTCGACTTTAGTTTCTTAATCTTTGTGCAACTCCTTATTTGTTACAGTTCCCTTTGTCTCCTTACTTTTTTCTGCTGTAAATTGCACTTCTTGCTTGCAGTTTTTGCGCGAGTAACTTACAGTACTGTGCTTCCCGACGGTACCCCCTTCCACAAAGGTAGACCTCTCAAGCTAACCCCTAACGGATCGGAGGTAAATCTCCTGAATTGTCTGTTCCTTCCATCTGGTCCGCTTGTCCCCCCTCCCCCAGCCGTAACGGCAGGAACGTTCCAACAACCTCTCCTCTTTCACACATTTTGTGTCAGTTTCTTAATCGGTTTGGCGTCGTCATCATAATCATTTTTCGTTCGCCGTCGGCGCTGTCTCCCTTCTTTTCTCTTTTCCTCCCTCTCTCTCTTCCTTAGTCAACATTTGACTTTATTGTTGTTTCTGCCCATTTTCCGAGACATAGCAATCTCTCCTTGTCACCTGTGTTTCCAGCCTCCACAACCCCCCAAAGGGTTCAACTCTCATTTCCAGCCAAACGGTTCACCCTATTAAAACATATTGGTACCCACACCCCCCCCCTCCCGAAGTCTACCACACCAACTATTGCACTTACTACTACCGCCATTCAAACCCTAGTCCGGCTACCGGTGCTCGTTCTTGGGGAAGCAGGACAGGAGGGGCAATCGCAAACAATTAAGAAAAAAAAAGAAAGAAAGAAAATATCCGAAAAGAAAATTGATTCAATTATTGGTCACCGGAAGAAAAGAGAGGTAAAGAGCGCTAGGGGGGAGGAAGGAGGGAAGAAAGAAAGAGGAGAAAAAAAGGAAAGAAAGGAAAAGAGAGAAGCATCCTCTTCAAGCTACCCTTACTCACCCAAGCACCCGGCAACCAAGAGAGGGCGACGAATCAGCCTCCACTGTTTCGTCCTCAGGGGCAGGGCCTCGTGCCTGGGTTCAACCTCTGCGCATTTGTCCCGCTTGTTACCTTGGGGTGGAGGAGGGAGGGGAATTTCTCTTTTTTTTCTTTCTCTCTCCAAGGCTTTTTTATAGACATTTTGTGCTCTTCGGGGGAGAGCGGTCTTTGAAGAAAGGGATTCCCCAATCAGCGGAGCAGAGCTAGCGTTTGCTTAGATCAAGCCCTCTTGCGCATCCTACTATCATCAGCCCTTTCTTTCCCCTGGCGCATCAACCTCAAGACAAAAATTTGTACTAATTCCGATTAAAAAAAGTAATACTTGCTGGGTGGGATGGTGCGGTCAAGTGGGACACCTGAAGCGATACCTCCATCATCACCCCCCGGTCTAACAACCTACCAGTACCAGGCCGCGAAGCCCACTCATAGGTCCACTCCTTCAACATCTTCAACGTCATCAGGGAAGGGGGTTGCGGCGGCTCCGCACGTGTCGTCTGATTTTCTTGAGAGGAGGCCCTCCATTGCCCGTACTGAACACAGCACTGATAGCGGCAGGACAATAAGGGGTAATCGGAGCGTTGATAGATTAAGTGGGAGCACGGAGGGAACATTGGGGAACTCACGAGGTAACTGTGTGGAAGTTTCTGCTGTGACGACAGCTACTGTTGTCACTTCTTCGAGACCTGCGACTGCGCTGGGAGTCCGTCCCTCCTTACGATTGCGTTCCCACTCGACAGGCGCTGTTTCCCGGGCTGCATCTGTGTCCTCGTCGCCCCAGCGACGTGGAAACAACCCTTTGACGAGCTCGGGAACGAGTTCCTCCGTAACAACTCCTTCCACGGGTAACTCTGAAGGCTCCCAGTTCTGGGAATCTTCTCCCCAGGGGTTGAGGGCGAATCCGGATCGCCTTTTTACCAGCACTCCAATTGTCTACCCTGATAGAGACTCGAGGGTTCACCCCGAAACAGCTTTTGGGTCCCTGTTGGGACCACCATTACCGCCTAAACCTCCGCCCGCATACTCCCTGCATCCTACCTATGCTGTCGGGAAACACTTGGGGGAACCATTGGGGAATAATCTGCAGAGGGGAAAGGACCCGATCAAAGCTCGAACGCGCGAGCATCGATCACATTCACAAAAGGCAATGTTGTCTTCGGCACTTGAGAAAGCCAACACGGCTGTGACTTTGGATAATGCCGGGAATTATGAAGGAGCGATGGAAGCCTATGGGGATGCTTGTGTTTTGCTGGGCCAGGTCATGAAGAGGGCTGGTGCGGATGAGGATAGGCGGAAACTAGAGGCCATTGTGAGCTCCCTTCCCCAGTTTCTTGTCCTTGGGTCTTCTCCCTCGGGGGAAACGCTCACTCGGCCCATGCAAAGGTTATGAAGATGGCCATCAGCCATCTTGCAGACACGTGGCTAATCGGGGTGGGGGAGTAGCACGAGACATATACCCAGCGAATTGAAGAGCTTCGAGATTTGTTACCGCGCCCTACAGGGACCGAGAAGGAACTGCCTGCCAGGCCATTGACGGAAGAATTCACTGACCAGGAAAGCCTGTATGAATCAACAGTAATAATATCAACCGCTACCACTGCCTCGGTAATTGGGAATTATCGATATGCCGGTGATGTCCCGCAGGCGATGGCTGTACCCCCTAGGAGAGATTCTTTGTACTTGGGTCCCGATTTGAGCTCGAATTCTGAGCCCCTGCCACCACTGCCCATAGCCAGGTCCAGGTCTGCAGAGCATATCCTGGTCCCCCTCTCCCCAGGGCGCCGACCTCGTTCGTCAAAGGGGGATGTAATTATTAGGGGTGAGGGATTGAACCATGGAGTTTACGAGAGCACTAATAGGGAGTCATTTACCTTTGGGGCAGCTGCCTTGTCGCCTCGATTCTCGCCTGCAAAGGAACGCGACTATGGTATTCGAAGATCTATGTCGGATGCATCCTTGATTTCGTCGCGAAGGTCATCATCGCATAGGAAATCCGGCTTATCATCGAGTAATACGCATTCCAGACAGGGAAGCGAGGCTTCCACGTCTTGGCTGAACACGATCGACGAATCTGGTGGATCAGTATCTGGCGAGTCATCGCCTGAGTACACGAGCAGGAAGCCAACAGAGAAGGGCGATAGGGAATTGAGGAGGGAGAAGGAGGGGGATATTGTGCGGCAATTCGAAGAGGATTTTGATTCTCAGCTTGATGCGGCAGTGGAGGCCGCTTACGATGATGGCTATGAAGTAGACTACACGTACGATCGTGATGATGAGTTGTTAATGATGAGAAGTCCAAGGATGAATGTTGAGAGGGCAAAGGAGAGGGTTAGGGAGGTGGAGAGGGAAATGGAAGTGGAGGTACAGAAGGAGAAGGAACGGCGATTAGAGAGGGAAAGGTTAGGGTTTAGCGGGAATAGGAGAGATCCTGATACGGACTTTATCGATGATATGGAGGGCGGCGAGTCCGATGAGGAGGAGCGAATGCTGGAAGAGATGACAAGAGGGTATACACTCGATGATTTTGAATTTAACCTGGATTCGAAAACAGCATTACCCCGACAGTCGGCGTCCACCGCAAATTCCGATTCGATGCTACCTAGGGAATCGGGTTCGAGTGGCTACTCGTCTGGGACAACATGGGCGAGCTCGGTTAGCTCTGCGCATATGCTGAATGGAACCCTCTTGACTACAGTGACGGAAGCTCCAGCAACACCTCCACCCCCACCTCCAAGCCTTCCGCCTCACCCACCCCCACTCTCGCTTCCTCCTCAGGCACCACCTCCACCACCGCCACTAGCGCCGGCGCCCTTGGCACCGTCGGTGCAAAAAATTAAGGAACCACTGCCAACGCTCCCTAACCCTAATATTGCGGCGATCCCGGGGCTTGCGGTTACGAAGGCTTCAAATAGTGTAAGAAGTAGACGCCTCTCGGCCTTGGCAGAGCCTCTCAAGGTTGAAACGTCAACTTCCAATACCGTTTCTTCATCAAACACAACAGCCGTACCGACAACTTTGGCGCGTGGGCCGCCACCACAACCGGGGGCAATTGACTCAGAACCCCCATCCAAACCGCCTCCATTACCACCAGTAAGCCCTCCGTTGAACGCCCCTCCAAAGTCAGCTTCAGCCGTATCCTCGTCCGGACAGGGCACCTCTAGCGACTTGAGGGACGGCTCGCTGCCGGAACCTCCAGCAACAGCTCAAGGAATTTCCGGGAGAAAGCTTTCATCGCCAACGCCCCCAACACTCGAGCCTCCGGGACTCAGTGTTCCGTTGACAAAGACGATATCTGACTACGGCGCATCGGGTTCTCCAGCCAGATATACTCCGCGAATTACTGGCATCCCCGGCTCGCTGAGGCAGATACAATCATCGGCGAGCTTGAAGAGTAGGAATGTTGTTGGTCCCGACACGGAGTCTCCAGGAACACCTCACAACCCCCTGTTTTCGTCATCCAGCACTTCAAATTTAAGAAAAGCATTTCCGAGGTCGGCAACTCCTGCTACGCCCACCATCGTACCTAATACACCAATGGGCGCCCCTCCAACTGCTGGACTCCCTGCTGGCGGAATGCACCTTTTCGACAGCAAACTTCATTCACCCGCTACACCTGGTAATGAAGAGGTCCTTTCTTCCAGTATTCCAGTTCCTCTCGAGCCCTGTCCTCCCGAGCCGTTGTCTAAGCCCTTTTGGTTGATGAGATGCTTTTATCAAACAGTAGCCCATCCCCGTGGTGGATATATATCTGCTAGACTTTTCGTACCTAGAGAAGTCTGGTTCATCAAGGGAGTTAAAATCCGCGCAGTGGACGATAAGATTTCTGCATGCGACCTTGTCAGCGCAGCATTGGCTAAACTCGCAACAGTAAAGCATAACGACATACATGCTCTCTATGAAGAGATGCAATCGCTTGAAGGCGTCCTCGATCGCGCGCAAACTGTTCTTTCAAAGAAGCTTGGTAATGAAGTAGGATCAGTCGGTGCAAGGTCCTTTTACCAAACCGAGCACACGATATCAGAAAGCAACGCCCATGACATGGTGACAAAATCCACCGGCGTCACTGGAGGGAAGAGTTACTTTTCCTTGCGCAAGCTCCGTACAAAGTCCTCCAACACTGCGCTCTCTAGCTTTGGTTCGTCGTCAAATCTTGCGGGCGGGGGCTTTTACGGTAGTAGTGGACTGCCGATGGCCGCAGGCGCGACAGATTCCTCCTCTCAACCCAAGAGGAACCTGGAGGGTGTCACTTTTGGCGGGCCTCATGCTGCTTATATAAGTGCTTTGGCGAGGTTGTTTGATGCCGCACAGATTCTTGGTAAGCGATTTATGAACTCTACTGTTTTTCCCGATTTGGACTCCCCTTTCTCCTTTCTTTCTTTCTTTGTTTATTAAACAGGGAGCTAATAAACATATGTGCGCTACTATAGACCGCCTCCCAGTGTTCGACGAGGACAGCATCCCTAAGAAGACTGCCGTATCGACATCGACCAAAGTCGGATTAGAGCTTAGCCATCGTCACGCAGCAGAGTTCTTTGGATTCTACATTTGTCGTTTCGTACTGGCGGATGTTTCCCTCCTTCTGGACAAGTTTGTGAAGAGAGGTAGTGAATGGGTTGCACAGTAATGGTCGTTCTGGCAGAGCTTTTTTTCTCTTTCACCCTTTTACATTATACTTTTTTTTTTCTATTTTTCATTTGTTTGGCCATCTCCTTTATTACCATCAGGCTACATTTCTACTATAGCTTTATCGCTGTCTCTGTGTCTTACTGTGTTATTACGGCGTTCGGCATGATGTTTGCTAGCTAGATACCTACCTACTTACCTCGCTCCCACCTTTCATGCACATATTTTTCTTTTTTACCTGTTTTTTTCTCTTTATGTTGGACTCTTTTTCTTGGTGCAATCATACTATACCAGCCAATTGGGCAAAATTAAGCTAAGCAAAACAATTAGGATGGATGGATGGATGAATAGTATAGTGCATTTCTTGTTTCCCATTAACGCGTATCATACTTTAGCCATCACGATCACATACCCACCTTTACGTAATCCCCACGACGTTAGAGTGGACTAAAGTGTTACTACCTGTAGATTACACCGCCCAAACAAATGAGCGGCAGTACTGCCAAAATCCTAAATAGTCTACCACTTGCGACCGACCTGCCATTTCCCAGCTATATCTACGCTAATCCAAACAGGCTCTCAGCCCCCCTCTCTTTCCCCGGAGCAAGCTGGTATGGTACGATAATGAAATTCGGGAACAAAGTCATGCTATCGGTATACTGGAGTGCAGCGCTCCTCATTCTCACCACCTAGCCCGACAACAAGAGCGAAAACGAAAAGCGAGAACGGGAAAGCTAACTAGGAAACGCATGGCACAGTGCAGGGATCCCGGAAGCGAACGAGCTAGTACAGTACTCGTACCCGTACCAGGACTTGGAAGGACTTTCCGCAAAGCAGTTATTGAGGCCAAAGTTTCTACCGGTGTGACGGCCGTGTTCACAGCAATGGATGTCTGGTTTTTTCTTCTTTTTTTGTTTCCGCAGATTGTGGAGGGATTGTTTGTACAATAGTGGTTGGGGATTTAAAGTGAGATAAAAAATAGAAAATCGGGGGGGGGGGTACCGTATCGTAAGGCCGAAGTTGGCTCGGGGATCCGATAAGAGAGGTAGGCTACTCGAGTATCATACAGTAGGATAGGTGTAACACTTGGGTTGGTTGCTTCGAGGCGATCTGGCAATGTTGTGGGAGGGTAGGAGTTAGCTTGGTACAAGTACTTGTATCGTATTGTGCCTGGTCCGGGGAGCATCGTAGGTATGTTGTGATGTCTGAAAATGGGGGAGTGTTTGCTGTTTGTGGCTTTTGGATATGATAGAGATATATCGTATACATGGTGGGGTATTTGGGAAGGCGGTGGTGTAAAAGAGGGGGATAAGAGAATATGGAATATATAATACTTTATATGGAATTAAGATAATTATATTATTATAGAGTTGTATGTTTATAAGTTTGGTTATTTGATAGAATACCCCTCTTCAAACCCAAATTTGACAGAATGCCACTGTAAAAAAAATGTTTGATAGAATGCCACCTACCACATGTTCTTCCACCAAATCTTCTCCACACAGTTTATCCCACCTCCAACAATATAGGTCTAACATAGCCCAATGCATTAAGTGATAAAATTAAATATATTACAGTAATATATAAAAGCAAGTAGTAAAGATGGGATTGTAGGTATGTTAGAATATAATAATCAACTATTATAACTTATTCTGCTTCTCTATTCAAGTTCCATATTATCTAAACATAAAATAGGTAATCAGTTGTCAAACAAAATTTCACAATATCATACAAGTTATATGGTCTAATTTCTTGATTTTTATTACCAAGTTATACTACAAAGTACTTATTAATACAGTTGAGGATTGAAGTTAGAGAATGCTTTAGAAGCTTACTGTAATGACAAAGTTATAATGAGACTATTGGAGGAGAAATAGCAATTGTAAATAAAAGTAGAAGAGTAATACTTATTATTAAAAAAAGCTGAAAATAGAAAGAAATAGCTGGACTCAAGATAGTTATTACTTGAAAGAGGAACAAATATGTAATAGAGTCTATACTTTTAATTCTTCTATATTATCACCTCTTACATCTTTCAGTTGATATATAGAGGGGTATTATATTAAGGTATGTTTTTTACAAGAGTATTTTGTTAAATTTTGAGCTCTAAAGAAGTATACTATTAAATAATTGCTTCTGTTTTGATTTAATATATTTCACTCTATATTAGACCTATAGTATTGGAGATGGAATATACTGTATAGAGCATATTAGATTGAAACACATGTAGTAGATAGCATACTATTAAATTTTTTTTACAGTGGTATTTTATTGAATTTGATTTTATAGAGGAGTATTCTGTCAAATAATTGTATAATAAAAGTTATTTTATATTTTACTCTAAAGGTATATTGAATTAAAAAAATTAAATTAAGCTATAATAATAGTATTGAGCTACAGGAATAATGTTGAACCATAAAAATAATATTAAGCTGTCAGGTAAGATGATAAGTACTGCTAAAAACTAGGCCAGTAAATTTTAGAGATTGTAGTACTCTAGCTGTAACCTTGGTATGAGTATAAAGATAAACAATATCAGTAAAAAAAACTTTGTGTCTGATGTGTGGGCGGCACATCCTGATGCCAAGTTTTATTTTTTTGCGTCTCCTGTGTCCGGTGTAACCTGATTCTGATTGTAATACTCTACTCTGTCCTGTGCATTTGGGCTTCCAGCCCCAACACCCTTCTACATCCCCTGTATCCAATCACTACTCCCCTCGCATGCTTACCTCTGGTATTCTCTGGTCCCTCAGTTCAATGTCTGGATCGCATCTCTACACTGCTACTGTAAAACTGTCTCTCTGATTACAGCACTTGTGGCCTTGCATCTGCCTCACTACCTGACGCTCTGCCCTACCCTCCATTCTCAGGATTCCTGCCTGGCCTGCTCCTCTGTTACCGGGACATTCAGACAATAACCTATGGTAGCCAACCCTTCTTTTGAACCCCTATGATGAGCTCCTAGTGTCACACCCTCCTGACACTCCACTGCTGGCTTCTTTCTCTGGATTTCCTCATGGTGTCGTACCAGATTCCTACAATCTATCCAGTTCCTCCTGCCTACTCTCACCACTTCGGGATAACGTCTGACTTGAAACAGAACACCTACTATACTTCCGATGATACTCTACTATGTTGTCTGCTGGTAGCGATTCATATGAGTACCTCCCTACATTGCCGCGACATTTATATCTAGCTGATAGACACCAGAGCCTGCCTTGTGTCCCCTACCCACGATATTGATGACCCCTTGCAGGCAAGCATGTCATGGTTCCTCATAGCAGGTTTGCGGATTCTCTGGCAGACCCTTGATTTCTAGCACTTTTGTTACAAACTGTGACTAAGCAAGGCAGATTTTACATAGCCCAGAATTCTGAGCTATAGGTATGTTGGGATTTCACATAACGCACATTAGTTCGCCATAGGTTATTATGTTTACCTGTTCATGACTCACAGTTGTGAGTCACATGATGTTATGACTTTCGCACATGACTCAATGTATGAGTCATGGGTTTCACTCAGGTAACGCGAGTTGCGTACCTGACTTGGTTATTATGTTTTGATTGGTTTTAAGTATGTTGCGCAGTGACTCATAGGAGTCTGCTGATGGATTTCACATGACTCACGGTTAGGAGTCACAGGGTTTGCGTGACGCAAGGTATGAGTCATGCCAGGTGAAGAACTACTATATAAGGGATCGTGAGGACCCCGAAGTATTAGTTCTTCACACATTCTTCTTGTTTATTTCCTACCTTTAATTTATTACAATAAAAACCTACCTTTACGCTCTTTAAGATTTATCTTAAGAAACCTGAGAATTATCTTTCCTCCCCAAGCGAGAAAACAATTTCTCCTCCTACGTCGAACGAGTAAGTCCTAATCGAGGACTTAAGCATATTAGAGGAATAGGCGTGATAAGATAGAAGTCGAAAGGACTTAGCTATCCACATCGTGTAGGCATCGGCCTAAGAACTATTACCTTGATACGTATTAAGAATCATTACCTGTTACACCCCCGTGCCCGGTAGGATTCTTAACAACTTTATCTTAATCATATTCTCGTATTTCTACAACCACCTATCAAAAGTCTTCGCGAGTGGCTGACTAAGCAACACCTTGCGAAATATTTGGCTGTTCATCGTCACGTGAATTGAATTGTATCAACTGTGAATTGACAGCAATGCCTTCCAAACCAAAAACCCAGCGAAGAAAAATATCAGACGTACTTAAAGGCATGATAATTGCCTTCTTTTGGTGCTTTCATAATTATTCTTTGGTTGCAAGACTAGTGGAGAGATCAGAGAGTATGGTACAGACATTTTTAAAGAGGGCCTCTGAACGCGGTCATATTCAGAACCTGCCTCGTACTGGGAGGCCCCCAAAGCTTAGTCGACGGGATAAGAGCTCTATTAAACATGCTTGGAACAATGACCAGTTCTAATCCAAGGAAGAGGTATGTGTTACACTAAGTGAAATTATTTATATGCTAATTGGATAGCTTCGGCTTAATGTGTGGCCCCATGTCAGCATGTCAATCCTTGATTGCTACCTGCCAAGTCAGAACCTACCCAAATGGCTAGCTAAGTGCCAAGTCAAGCTTACAGCAGAGCATGCAGCCAAAAGACTCCAATGGGCAAGGGACCACTGGCATTGGAGTCTAGTGGACTGGTATCGTATAATCTTGAGCGATGAGTGTACAGTTAAAAAAGCTGGTACTACCAGGCAGCAGTGGGTGTTCTGCCACCCGTGGGAGAAATGGCTACCTGAGTGTTGTGACCCTAAGCCTAAACACAAAAGTGATTCATTAATAGTTTGGGCCTGTTTCTGTAGATTGGAGCGTGGAAAGCTTCATTGTCTAGATGACAAAAAGACAATGAATGCTGAATATTATATGAAAATGTTATTAAAACGGCTACTTTCCTTTTGGTGATACCTATTGGGTATTGACTTAGAACCTCTCTTCATGCAGGATGGTGCCTGAGCCCATGTAGCAAAACTATCCATAACCTTCCTTCATCACCACAGTATTAGTCTATACGACCACCCTCCATACTTTCCTGATCTGAACCCGATTGAGCACCTATAGGTACAGATGAAGCGTACTCTGCAGAGGATATATCCCAATATAGTAGACCTGTGAGGATGTCTGGCAACAATTTAATGGTGGTTGGCTGAGGTTTTGCCAAAGGTTTGGGAGGAGATACTAGAGTGCTATTTTGAGGCAATGTTGGATTCTATGCCAGACAGGGTACAGGCTGTAATTGACGCAAAGGGGTGGTACATGAGATACTACTGGTGGCATTCAGTTAAAGCTTCAGTAGGATTGCTCCATATTTCTGATTATGTAATTAGGCTTGGCATTTTAGTGGGATCACAAACACTTTTGATGGGTGACTGTATGTATAGCTCATGGTCTAGAGACCTTTATCATTCTATGCCCATATTGCTTGTTTGTGGTAGTAGGATTTGCGTCTAGTATTAGAAGTTCTGAGTGTCATATAATCAATGCATCTGCATAACATTTGTCAATGTATTTCATTGAACATCCTTAAATCAATGTGACTGTTGATCAGCTATCACCTATCTACTACTGGAACCAGGTGGGCTTGCTCAAGTACCATGCCTATGTCCAGTATGGTAAACCTTCTTGCATTAGGTCTAAGCTGAATGGTAACAAGATAGTGTAATTCTGATGAACGTTTAGAGTTAACTGCACTTCATATTTGAACACAAGTGAGTCAATATCTTCTTCTCTGGTACCTACAATCTCATAGTTTGAAGAGTGTCATGAGCATTCCTGGAAGACAGCCACAGAGTACACTATAAATTTGCTCCCTACCAGCCTAGACCCAGACCCAATCATTCTGACTAGCCTAGTTTTGAAAAAGCCCAGATGCCATAGATCTTTTCTGGTGAATATTGTAAATATCAGTTTCTTGAAAGGTAGAAACAGGGATTTCGAGTTGCGTTAGTAAGTCAATGGAAAGAAGTCAAAGTATAGCTGGATTATTGGGGAGGTGACACTCTACAGGCAGCAACTAGTGGCTACATTGGATCAATTTGGTACTCATGCTTTCAGTGGTGATACTCAGGACATTGCAAAATTTGACCAGAGATACAACATTGTTGAATTTTCTAATTTGTTTCATATGTATATTCTCCTTGATAATATCATGTTTTCCTCTACTTAGTATTATTTCTAGACTACGAACATTACTACAGCTAGAGTATGTATTTATATATATTTCGTTTAATATTTCATGATACAATTAGGGGATTATGGCGTGCTTTTTTATCTGGTGTTCAGGTTTATTTCTTATATTTTAGGTATTATTATGCACGGTCATTAGTTATTTGATTTACAATTATATTCTAATTATGGATTTATACTACCTCAAATTTATGTATATTTTATAGGATTTTCTTGGCAGTTCTTTAGGGTCAAACACATTCGCACTCATATTTTTCCTACTTATATTACAGTCAAATATATTGATACTTATGTTTTTCCTTACATTTCCTCTTAGTTATGCAAAGGATATGCACCTGTATAAATAGGAGTTACCACCCATCTTGCTTAAGAGAATTAAGGACAAGAACTACTACCAATCTACATTTATGTAAAACTTTTCCTCGCTTAGAGTGCCTGCGATACACTCTTTCTATTGCATCGTATTTTTGTACACACTTATTAAGATAGTGCTGTACCATACACATTTGAACAAACTTCACCACCATGCCCCTTCAGAACTCAAAGACAGGACTCAGCCCCTGGTGCAGGTCCGGTACCAGTTTTGTTCAAAAGGTCGACAATGTTTCCAGGAATATGAGCTTCTTAGCATCTTAGTGAATCTAGGTTCAATAACCTTATTAGGATTATGTATTGTAAGCTATAGCTGCTCAGAATCTGCCTGGAGGCATCGTTTTTATTCGATTGTCAGCATCCATCCTTAATTTGATCCTTATGTGCCAGTTTCCCAAATTCAGTTGAATATATAGAAATATTTCTAAACTGGTATATGTGATCATGGAAGTGAGATAGCAGATGCATCTTGATGAAATTGAAATGACATTTTGACAGAATCAACTCCATTTGTTGCTCATCCTCATGCTGGCAATGCTGCTTGCATATTTTCTGTACCTTCGATTTGGTAAGAGATTTATTCAACTGAGCTTGCTGATGCTGTATTCCCCAGATCTGATCGTTAAGTTAAGCTCATAACTGTTTTGACATTTGTAATTCTAAGAAGATATCCTTCGTGGTGTGAAACCTGTAGAGATATTGTTCTATATAACCTATAGTCTCTGCTGTATGACTTTTATATTATACCATCAAACTGAAATTGAGTAATGACCCAATGCAAGCAAGCACATGTTTGAAAGATAGCTGTTGCATACTGCTTGGCAGTTTGAACGCCACAGCTAAAACTGCTAAAAGACATCTTCTCAAATTCCTCATCACTTTGCCTTGCCACTACTTAAGCTCATGGTAAGCATTTTTAGGAACAAAGAACTTGGGATATGGCGGCAAAGACTTCCCAGCATTATCAAATACTTGCTGTCACACATGTTTCTTGAGAAATCTTGAACCCAATCTAACATGGACTTAAACAGTCTCAGGTAAATCGTATGAAGGAGATCGTGCTGGTACAAGTCTGGCGCAGACACCTGTCAGAGCCCATGGAAAATGTTCTGCCCAATCTTGACAGCCAGAGTGTTGAGTATGGGGTGGGTTACATCTAAATCTGACATCTCCGACTGGTCATGAAGTTGCAGCTCGAGTTTCTTGTATGTCATATGATCTCAGACCTGATATGCCGTATTCATGTTAGAATCTAGCTGGTGTAGACGAACCTCACATTGAGGACAGGCATAGTATTTTATTTCATGAAGGGCGATATTTTCTATATGGTCTACAATCAATGCAGTCAATATCGAGAAGCACCTCCAGGCATTCCCATCTGCACAGTCAATTGTGATGCTATTGGGTATAGAGTCTTGTGAGGACTCAAATAAGAGTTCAAATAGGCCTTTAAGGGTGTTGGCATTGATTTCTCTCTGGGACCTGTTTGCTGAAGCCAACTGGAACAACTTAGGAAGGACTGGTAGGAGTGCAAGAAGGAGGATATCCATTGATCCAGGCCTGTTATACCTAGTTGACACAAGATTTTCTATTATAACGTATACCAGCTAGGCCTTCTTGTTACTGGAGAAGTATGCATTTCAGCATATAGTCTATATCTGTTGTAATCATATTCACGTTGCGCTGCATAAATAAGATCTTCTTTATAGGTTATCTGACAACGAAGATGTTGGATACAGTCTAGTAGGTGTAACGCCCCTAAGTTAAAGAGCTATAGCAACCTAGTCTACGTCCATATATAAGACCATGAGGTTGGATAGTAGACTAGGTGGGCATGCTGGCGCATGTCCGAAGAATATCTGATGGTCAAGATATTCCAAGGAACAGAAGGTACTTATGAGATAGATGAACCTAAGTAGTGAAAGTAATGTGACTATGTCCGGTCTGACCCAAAGATAGGTCGGAAGGGCGGGTACGTTTACTCTGTCTAGGAGAATCACGTTACCCTGCCATGGAGACCAGTTTCATGTCACCATGGACATACTTACCCTACCTTTGGGACACTATCACCCTACCTTCTATCGGAAATGTTAGGATTGTTTGTTACATAATAACGATTGATGGGCACTTGCTTGAACATTGATCGGAAGGCTATGGGTGGAGCTATAGTGCTCCGAACAAGCTATTACTTGGCAGAATTATTCCTAACAGGTACCTGCGGCCCCAGGGCTCGCCCCGGCCGTCATGAGGCAAAATAGTTAAAGTTGCCATCATAATAGTTAAATGGAGTCTATAAAGACATGTCCATAACGCTGTATATGTCGCTGCCGTCCGTCCCACTGGAGGCTTTTTGTAGGATATAAAAGGGGGTCAAGGTGAGAAGGTCAGGAACCTTCTCCAAAAAGAACAGAGTAAAGTGGACTAAGTTCAAATGTGTGGGTACGGCACTATCTTAATAACTTTGTACGAAAATACGACACAGTAGTAAGAGTATACTGCGGGCACGCTAAGTGAGGAGGAATTTTGTATGAAGGTAGATTGGTAGTAGTTCTTGTCCTTAATTCTCTTAAGCGAGATGGGTGGTAACCCCTATTTATACAGGTGCGTATCCTTCGCGTAACTAAGAGGAAATGTAAGGGAAAATATAAGTATCGACGTGTTTCACCGTAACATAAGTAGGAAAAATATAAGTGCGAATGTGTTTGACCCTAAAGAACTGCCAAGGAAATCCCATAAAACATGCGTAAATCTGAGGTGGTGTGAACGGATAATTAGAACATAATTGTAAATCAAATGACCGATGACTGTGCATGATGATGCATAAAATGTAAGAAATGAACCCGAACACCAGATAAGAAAAGCACGCCATAATCCCCTAATCGTATCATGAAATATCAATGAAATATACGTAATACATACTCCGCTGTAGTAATGTCCGTGAACTAGAAATAATACTAAGTAGAGGAATATACGATATTATTAAGGAGAATATACATATGAAACGAATTAGAAAATTCAACCCTTCCCCTCATTATCTACAGCCCAAAAGTCCCATTAATCGTTCGTGAGCCGGTTTCACTAAAACTTTTGTGCAGATGTTGGCAAGGTTATCGGAGGAGGCAACCTTCAGGAGCGTGAACGAGTCATTATCGATTTCTTCCTGTATTTTGTGGTAGTGTATATCGATGTGTTTCGTTCGGTCGTTTAGCTGATGGTTTCTTGGGAGAAAATTTGCGCTGGTATTATCTGCATGTAAAGCGATCGGTAAGTCGAGACGGATATCTTTGAGACCCTTTCGGAACCATTGAATTTGTCTTGCGGCAAGTCACGTTCCGACGTATTTGGCTTTGGTTGTTGATGGTGCCACCGAGGTTTGCTTCTTTGAGAGCCATGAGATGCATGCACCGTTGAGGAGTACAATGTATCCCGAAAAAGAACGGCGGGTATCGAGGCAAGCGGCGAAGTCAGCGTCAACGTAGGTATCGATAGCGTTTGTCGCGTTGTAAGGGTAGAAGAGTCCAATGTGTTTTGTTCCGTTAACATATCGAAGGACGTGTTCAGCAGCCTTGAGGTGTTGTTCGGTAGGGCAAGCAGAAAATTGTAAGAGGAAAGAAATAGTATACACTAGATCGGGTCTTGTACCAGTAGTGAGATACATAAGTGATCCTATCATCGATTGGTATTTGGAGGGGTCTGGAATGCCTGTGTCTTCGGTCCCTGACGTAAGTTGAATGCCTTTTGGTAAGGGTGTAGAGACTCTATTAGAGTTTTCCATCGAGAATCGTTTGAGGACTGACTTGATGTATTGCTCTTGAGTAAGATGTAGCCCGTCTGGTGCGTATGCGATGTGCAAGCCGAGGAGGAATGTGGCTTCCCCTAGATCTGTAATCTCGAATGCCGTTTTCAGGTCTTCTATGAGAGATGTAGCTTCGGGGGTATCGGCTGCGTGGATAGCGATGTCGTCAACGTAAATCGAAACATAGATGTCGTGTTTATCGTGAACAAACATGCATGGGTCAAGGGATGATGTCGTTAATCCTCTGGAGGTTAAGAATCTGGCAAAGAGAGCATACCATTCGTTTGCAGATTGCTTAAGTCCATAGAGACATCGGTTAAGTTTCCATACTTGGCCTTCGTCACGGAACCCAGGTAACGGTCGCATGTAAACTTCTTCTTTCAATTCGCCGTAGAGGAAAGCGGATTTAACATCGAATTCTCGCGGTCGCAATTTGTTTTTAGCGCATATCGCGAGAAGGAAGCAGAGAGATTCGTAACGTATGATGGGAGCAAAGGTTTCTTCGAAGTCGTAGCCAGGGATTTGTCCAAACCCTTTAGCGACGGCTCTTGCTCGATACCTTTCTAGGGTGCCATCAGCGTTTCTTTTAACTCTGTAAACCCACTTACTTTCGATTATTTTCTGTCCAATCGGTTTATCGACGACATCAAAGGTTCCACTCTTCTCGAGCACCAGAATTTCATAGTCCATAGCTGAGGTCCACTGGTCACGGTAGGGGCTGTTTATAGCTTGGTGATAAGTGGTAGGGTCCTCGTCCGGCATTTTGGTAGCATTTCTGCCCTATTGAACCGGTGGGCGTGATACTCGTCCAGACCAAGTCCTGATTCCTTCTTCGGGTTCCGGTGGTTGATCCTGTTCATGGGCAGGTGGTTGCCGAGTTGGAGAAGGAGTTGCGGGATTCTCGTAGTCTTCTGGATGTTCTGGTGGTGGAGGTGGATGTACTTCGACATCTGGTAGTGGTAAGGGTTGGTCGTCATCTTCTATTTCCTGAGGCTTGTCGCAAGGTTGCGAGGCTGTCGAGAAAGAGGGAAGCATAATGGTCGCAAAGTTCTCCGATGTATGGGTCAGTTGTCTTGGATCTGACGGTCCAGTTGGGTCAAGCGGTATTATCGTCTTGGTTGTCCAATGGATTTGTCTGGTTTCAGAGATCCGATGTTGCGATGGTATATATATCCGGTATATTTTGTCGGAGGAGGTATAACCGACAAGATATCCTTCCAAGGCCCGGGGCTGTAGCTTGGTTCCAGGTTTTCTTTTCTCCTCTGGTATATGGACGTAGCATTTGGTCCCGTATGGGCGCAAGTGGTTGATCAACGGCTTTGTTTTGTAGATAGCTTTATAGGGCGTTGAGTATCATATGGCTCGGTTAGGGAGTCTGTTCCTAAGGTAAACGGCGGTGGAGACTGCTTCGGCCCAAAGGCTAAGGGTAAGTCCAGTCAACATAGAGCGTGTCGATGTGATGATGGTACAGTTGTATCGTTCGGCAACACCATTAGATTCATGTGAGTAAGGAGGGGTCTTATCATGCACAATTCCATGCTTCTGAAAAAGGATAAGCATCTTGTCATTGATGTACTCGCCTCCATTATCAGTACGGAATCTTTTGATTGTGGTGGAATCCTGGGTTGTTCTTTCGTTGATGAACTGTGCGAACACTTTTACGGTGTCGGACTTCGCTTTTATGGTGTAGATCCATGCATAGCGTGTATTATCATCGATGAAGGTGACGTAGTACCAGGAGTTGTCAAAGAAGGGTTTCGAGAATCGTCCGCTAAGGTCGGAGTGAATTAGCTCGAAGGGTGTGTCACATCGTTTCTCAGTTGATTTGGGCTTTGACCTAGTTGACTTGGAGGTGATGCAGGTTTCACATTGCCAGTCTTTTGGAACGGTAGGAATAGCGGGAGAGTCGGAGTAGTGGTCGGCTTTGAGGTATTGCGGCGATGGATGTCCAAGGGCTTCATGCCACTCTTTGTAAGTCATCTTGTTCGCCGTCTCTTTTTCCTCTTGCACAACATAGTCCTGTCCGTCAAGCTTTCCCCATAGAACCTCTGTTTTATTTTCACTAAAAACATACATATCCTTCCCAGAACTCCGCAAAGAAAAACCTTTTCCCAAAGAAACGATAGCGTGCCATGACAGCAAGTTACAAGAACCCAACTTAGGAACCCAAAGAACCTGTTGTAGAAAGACAGAGGCTGTCCGGCCATCAGATGTTTTGGCCTTGAGCTCCACTATTCCACGGCCGCATGATTCTATTACCGAATCATCGCCTAGCTTAATGGTGCCTTGTGAAGGTTCAAAGTTTATAAGAAGGTCGGTTTCCGAAGCGGAGGAGCAACGAAGTTGCATTCGATTCTATACGGTATCGTACTTGTTGATGTGGTCCGGCACAGGTTCAAATGTATCGTACTTGGAGTTGAGGACCGCGTTTAGCTGGTCAAAGAAGGTGGAGGTGTTTTCGCGAGCGAACTTATCTTCGAAGGCTGTCAAGATGGCGGGTGGTGTCTTGTGGGTGGCCAGCAAGATAAGCCATTTTGGATCGATCGTTTCAAGGAAGTAGGCTGATGCCCACTGGTAACGATGGCGGAAAGAATCTTGAGCATCTTCATCACTATCAGGTCTGATAGTTGCTCCTGCTTCCGGTAATGTTTCTTCTCCTCTTACTATGTCCCAACAATTAAATAAGGTGAGAACATATTCTGATATATCACGCCACGTTCTGTAGTTTTCTGGGCCCGTGAGCTTTGGGATTGAGCTCAGTTTATAGGCGGGTGTCCAGTCTTGCTTCGAGTTGGTAGAATGATTTCGTGGCGATGGGTTTGCAGGGCCTGCGGGATCCATTGGTGAAGGTGGAGGCAGTGCGCCCGGCAGTGACGCAGGTGGTAGTGGAGGAGTAGGAGGTACCGGAGGAGACGGAGGAGGAGGTAGAGGAGGAGTTGGAGGTAACGGAGGTGCTTGTTCCTCCTCTTGCTCGAGTTCTTCTTCGAATTCTTCGTTTTCTTCGTGAGTTGGAGATTGGTTTCCGCCAGATTCACCGGAATTTGACATACAATAGGTTGATAACTTGTGTTAAAAGTGTTAACCTATGTTGAAAATCCTCGATCAGTATTAATAACCACCACCCGCATAGGCCAACACTCCTACACTAGTGGAAGCCAGTTTGCAGCACACCCGGATGCTCCTGGGCCAGCGGCTGCACCAGCAGATGTCTGATTCAGGCTCCCAAAAGGGTTAGAAGTGCTGGAAGGGTGATGGAGGGCCGCGTGAACAGTGTCTAAGGAAAGAAGAGGATTAGGAGGGAACGGGTAGCAGATTCTGCTTTTAAGCGAGGGTGAATGCCAAGAACGTTTCGCCGTGAAAATTTCGTGCTGAGCGATAAAGTTTCGTTTCGAAGAAAGTTTCAATTTGATCAATGTTTTCGACTCAAATGAATTTGTTTCGTTTCGAAGGTAGAAATGTTTCGCGTCGGGTGAAATGTTTCGATCGTCGTAGGTAGGAAGCGTGTATGTGTAAGTCGTATAGTTATAGAGGCACCGGGCTCATAACCTGTTCAAATGTGTAGGTACGGCACTATCTTAATAACTTTGTACGAAAATACGACACAGTAGTAAGAGTATACTGCGGGCACGCTAAGTGAGAAGGAATTTTGTATGAAGGTAGATTGGTAGTAGTTCTTGTCCTTAATTCTCTTAAGCGAGATGGGTGGTAACCCCTATTTATACAGGTGTGCATCCTTCGCGTAACTAAGAGGAAATGTAAGGGAAAACATAAGTATCGACGTGTTTCACCGTAACATAAGTAGGAAAAACATTAGTGCAAACATGTTTGACCCTAAAGAACTGCCAAGGAAATCCCATAAAACATACGTAAATCTGAGGTGGTGTGAACGGATAATTAGAACATAATTGTAAATCAAATGACTGATGACAGTGCATGATGATGCATAAAATGTAAGAAATAAACCCGAACACCAGATAAGAAAAGCACGCCATAATCCCCTAATCGTATCATGAAATATCAATGAAATATACGTAATACATACTCCGCTGTAGTAATGTCCGTGAACTAGAAATAATACTAAGTAGAGGAATATACGATATTATTAATGAGAATATACATATGAAACGAATTAGAAAATTCAACAGACCAAAACTGACAGAGTTAGCATGAGCTATCCGGAAGGGTCTCCAGAGTAGTCCCGGGTAGTGCCGGAGACATTGGGGAAGGTTTTACGCCAATCAAGCCTACACATGCCCCTTTGCCGTAGGCTCTTTGGGGGTTGTTTGAGGACTCTAATAGCATGATACTTATCATGGTGAGTGGTGTGCTGGCGGTAAGGGACCATGGGTAGTGCCCACAGGTCCTGCTGCCACCACAGCTCTCCACAAAAGCGTCGTAGACCTTCTAAGTTTGCAATCAAGATAGATAGAACTTAACCAGAAGATAGCTGATGTCTACAAGTGCTTGCATGGGTCATAGCACATGGGAAGAGAGTTATTTAGCTAGCTTTCCTAGGCATCTCGACAGTTAGCCACTGGCAAGTCACCGATGCGCAGAAGTTTTCACTCCGGCAGGTGTATTGGTAAACACCTTGCAGGAACTGATGTGCATACAGGAGAATTCTACTAGAGTGCGCTGATACCTAAGGCCCTTTGGGGATATGGTAATGGTGCTGGGCAATCCTTACAGAGAAGTGCATACTCATGTTGGTTGGGGTAACCTGATGAGGGAGTTTTTAGTATAAGTCTGACTACTTAAAGATTATACGAGAACTCTCCTACCCTGGCACAATCATTATCCTCTCGAGAGACTTTAATTTAGATAAGCCAGAGCTTAACGATATTAAATTTTACTGTTTACTTTTATTCTATACACTTTGTAAAAGCTGTGTTCGAGAGATTGGAAGTTTGGTGCTGTCGTATCCTTAGGAACCATCTACCTGAGGGAGCCCCCGTTAGAGTATATCGTTAAGTCAGCTTCTCGCTTAACTCTCCTCCTAATCTTTTGTTTGTATTGAACCAACCTTAAGAAATCATGTCTGCTTTGGCAGTTACAAGGGAAGAGGAATCATCAATTTCTGAAAGCTGTTTTGGTATTAATGTTGATCCTCTTAAAGCAGCCAGTTTCAGGGCCTCCATTATTGTGGACATGAAAGGCATCGGTAGCACAAGTGCAAAGATACGCCTTGAAGCAGCACCGATCGAGGTTCCCGAACACTGTTGCGATCTAGTACTCTACTATGCGGGACTAGCTGCGTTATGCTTTACAAATGACATTCCCTTGGCACAAGGAGTGGCAGAGGGATACGATGATAAAGAAGAAGAGTATGAGACATGTGAGCCTCCTACGATTTCTGTCACAGAGTTCTCCCGTGACTATGTTGAACCCTGTGTCCTACCAGAAGTAACCCTTGAAGTTACTAGTCTTAGGAAGGATATGTTGTATTGGAATAAGAAGTAACAGAAGAGATGTAGGAAGGAAATTATTGGGTTCTCAGTGGCGTGGATGAAAAGGCAACAGGATGCTTTTGTTGCGATGCTGAACAATCAGTTTACGATAAAGATACGGATAGATGCGTTGGAGAGGGCATGGAATGAAGGATATCACATTGATGAGAATAATGATGTGTTGATGATTGAAGTCGCACTGGCATTGTCCCTGGTGACTGATAAGCCAGACAACTTTTCGCAGCAGCTGACAATGTATGCTAGAGACAATCGATATAAACCAGAATGAAGCCCACTAGGTTTGCGGATTTTGGAACGTATAAACACAGGAGGATCAGAGGCAGCACAGTCCATTGCCCTCATTACAACCCGTTCACTCTCTACGTTAGTAGCTCGAAGTTATTCGGTCTGCCCCGTAGGGGGTACACGAAGACATGCATTGCCGCGGCCTCCACGATCTATCACCACGAGACTATTAAGGTCTTCCTCTCTATCGATTATGGTGACTCCAGTCCAGCCACCAGTATCACAAACCCTCCTGCCTCCTCCCGCTCTGGTCAGATCAGTTCCGACACCGTCGCCCACTTCTGTCTCGGCACCGTGGCACGTTTGAGTGTAGGATCACCTGGCCTAGCAGAACAAGTCAAGAGAACCTTACAAAGGTTTAATAATCTCTGACGAGGGAATCCAGCTCCCACTACAGCATCTTAAGGCACTCCCATCCCTGTTGTGGCTACACCTAGTCAAGTTAACCGGCAACCAATACAAGTGCCAAGGGCGCCGGTTAAACCTTTGGGTAATGCTGGCTTTTCTGGCTTTGGGCCACTGCCACCCATACGAGGACCCTACTGTAACCCCACTTGTCATAGATATGGGGCAAGACATGATAGATTTTCTTACCCCCCACCACTTGAGGTACCAGAAAGCCCCTCGGCGGCAGTCTGACAAGACAATGGAAAGGAAAGACAAAGAAGGGAACCACTATGTGGGTATTGCATGCACCGAGGTCAGGAGGAACCTCTGGAATACCCAGAGACCTGTCCTGCTTTGACGGAATAGTTAGCGGTGTCGCCGGCTACGCCAAACCCGATACTGTCAGGGAGTAGCCAGGCAGCAGGCTCAGTACTGCTACAAGTACCATCAGGAGGGGGCCCTCCGGATGACGGGAATCGTGGTGGTCAAGACGAGCACTTTGATGGCTATGAGACACCAAGGGAAACCTTCAGTGGCAACGCCGGAGGAAGTGGGGGTGGTACCCAACCTCCTGGTGATAGATTCTTTGGTAGTGGTGAAGGAGACCCAGGTGATTTTGACCCTGATGACAGCTCTGATGATGATGCTGATTCCCTACCTGATGTCATACCCTTTTTAGGACCAGGCTGTGAAGGCTGGAATGACGAGAAGAAAGACCAATATGACCATGGGGCAGAAGCACTACGAGAACAGTTGCAAAACCAATCTTGTTCCTCATCGCATTCGAGATACAGGAAGCCAGAGAAGCTAAGCGGCATTCCCACATTCAAGGCAGTGATTGCCGATCTGGCTAGTTTGCTAACCTTAGTAAAAGTCAAGTTTGAGTACTTTTTCGATTGTCATTTGACGGACATGGACAAGATCAACTTGGTCATACCTCTTCTCGAAAATGAAGCCTGCAACTAGTACCTTAGGATATATGCTCACATCAACCATGAACTTGTGAAAAGAGTAGGTATGCAGTTCAATAACAATGGTCAGCTCCGGAGATGGAAAGGATTCCGTGAATGGTTGGAGTAGAGTCACAGAGATGACAATGTGAATTGGGATAAGACCCTTCTCGAGTGGAATAGCTTGTTGATGACTCCCAACCAGAGTAGTCCATACCTGGACAAGATTATTGATCTGATGTACAAGCTGAATTACATAGACCAGCAACAGGTTAAGGATAAGGTTTGGGTAGGGATGACTCCTAAACTTTGGGCCTCATGGGTATTGAAGGCACCCCATCCTGAAGCCCTAAATGATTACCTGAATCTCCTTTGGCAGGTTGGTCATAACCTAGGAGACGACAAACGTTTTGGACATCTTATTGATGAGAAGCCCACCAAACCACGTGAGAAAAGAGAGAAGGAAACTTCTAAACCTATGGGAAGATTTAAGAAGAAGGAGAAAGGTTCAGGTTGGAAAGACAACAAAATGTGGAAGACCGCTAAAGTTGGCACTGGAAGGCAGGCAGGGATCTCTGAGAATGCTATTGCTGATTGAGACCTCCCTCAAAACCTGACTGATAAACGATGCAACAATAAGCAATGTACGAAATGTGGGAGAGAAGAACACTTCTGGAGACAGTGTTCAGTAGCCTCCCCTGTCGTTCATGCGGTGAGGAATACCGTGGGAGTGAAATGGTCACGACCCAAGGAGGAATCCTCGATGAAGGACAATAAGTGATTTAAGCGCATTGAAGCCTCTCATCTGCTGCCCTCTGGTCTCAAGCTCTTAGAAGCCTGCAAACCTTCTCTGACTATTCTAGAGGTTGATACGGACCTTGAAGAAGGTAAGAATCTAATCCTAAGAAGTAATGACATAGGCTAACTTTTCTAAATCAATGATGATCTCAAGGAAAGTGAATAGCCACGCAAGTGGAATGGATTCAGGTAAGAACCAATCCGCGTTGACTAGCTCTTCAGTTCTGACAAAATCATTGATACAGGAGTGTTGGAGACTACCTTGTCAGGTAGATGTTATGGTCGTGCGCGGTGTTGGATTCTTTCTTTTGGTCCCTGGGTTCTGTTATTTCTTATTGGTAATAATGTATTTCATGATAAGACATTTCCAGGGAATTACTTTCAGGTTTTTTTCTTTTGGATGAGCATTCTGCTCTGAGGGGTCGCTCCGGAAAATGGGAATCACGCGACATTCGGATGGGGTACAATGATGCCCTATTTGGCACCGGTTGACTGGATGTCTCCGGAGAGTAAATCTATTTTCTTGTCACATAAGGATCAGTTGTCTTGTACGTTTGGATTGGTTGAGTTATTAGTCTTGAATAAAACATATCTTTCAAGTTTACCTGACGAGGGTTTAGTACCTGAAATCATCCTGGCATGATAGTAAACAGCACTCCAATCCCTTCATTAATTTAAACTATTCTTGACAACGTTTACCGATGCATTGTGGCTGCTGTTGTGTTGAAAGGCAAGAGACTAGCAAGAATGAGTGCTACGAGACAAAGCAAGAAGGCGAGGCACTCAAGTCCACCCAAACATAGCAAATCCATTCACCTACGCGTGACATTGGATTGGCGAATAGGGTGTAGGCAAGTAAGTGCCGAAGCTCTATTACTATTAGATAGTGGAGCTGCTGGCCCTGTGCTAAGTAGTTAATGGGTTAAGAGTACCCAAACTCCTTGTGTACAAAGGAGGATTCATACTCCAATAAAGGATGCAAGCGGTAACCACATACCAGAATCAGGTCTTCACTATACTAAGTCTTTAGATTTGAAGATAGGCGATCACATGACTGGTATGCGTTTTGAAGTAGCTAACATTGCTGACACCAGGGTTGATGGCTATCTCCCTATATTATTGTTGAAGGATCAGAATCCAGACATAGATTGGAAAGTAGGATCACTGACCTGGTGCTCAGATTTTTGTAAGGCAAATTGCCTGACAGAGCAGAGGTGGTTAGTATACATGACCGCTGAAGAACTGTTAGCCGAAGATCCCGAAAATGTATATTTTCTTGGCATGGTACAGTTCTCGGATGAGAAGGGTGAAGATGTTACGGTCCAACTCTTACCAGAGTATAAGGACTTTGGGGACATCTTCAGTCAAGAAAGGATAGATGCGCTACCAGAACATACAAAGTATGATCACAGAATTGATTTAATTCTCAGAAGCACAGCTCCCTACAGGCCTATTTATCCAATATCGGTGAAAGAGCAACAAGAGCTCAAAGAGTTTATAAGTGAAATATTAAGAACAGGGAAGATAGAAAGATCTACTTCCTCATCCTCAGCTCCTATACTTTTTGTACCAAAACCAGATAGTACCTTGAGATTAGTGAAAGATTACAGAGTACTAAATAAAATCACGGTGAAGAATAGATATCCTCCCCCGCTGATAAATGAATTGTGAGGCAGGGTCTCAAAGGCAGTTGTGTATAGCTTAATAGACCTGAAGAATGGGTATTGGGAATCCGAATCGCCGAAAAGGCTAAAGGAGATACTAACTGACTTAAGGCACTCACAGCCTTTGGTAGCGAGTTGGGATTATATCAGTTTGAGGTTATGCCCTTCGGACTCTGTAACACACCTGCCACCTTCCGGGGTATGATAAATGACATATTTAGAGATATATGGTAGGAGAAGGAGTTGTCGCCTATATGGATGATATCCTGATCTACTCCAAAACTATTGAGGAACATGTCTCTTTAGTCTGGCGGGTAATGGAAAGACTGAGGAAGCATTGACTATGTGCAAATATAAAGAAGTTGTTTTTCCACAGACGTGAGATTGAGTTCCTGGGTTATAGGATATCCGAAAAGGAGATAGCCATGACTACCAAGAAAGTGGATTCTATCTTAAAATGGAAACCACCGACTAGCATCGTCGGAGTCCAAAGTTTTATGGGCTACGCCACTTTCTATAGGAGATTCATAGAAGGTTTTAGTAAGATAGCAAAACCTTGGACGGATCTCGCTAAGAAAGATGTGAAATTTGATTGGACCGCCGCTTGTGAAAAGGCTTTCAATGAATTGAAGAATACCTTTACCTGGGGACCAATCCTAGCACAATTCGATCCTGTCCGCCAGACTAAGCTGGAGACGGATGCTAGTGACTTTGCGTTAGGTGCCGTACTGTCTCAGTTGTGCGAAGACGACAAGTGGCACCCAGTGGCCTTTCATAGTAGGAAGTTCCACCCAGCTGAGATAAATTATAAGGTCGATGACAAAGAAATGACTGCCATAGTGGCAGCTTTTAAGGAATGGGAACATCTGTTTAGGTCGGTAGAGGGTGAAATCACAGTTTACACCCATTACAAGAATTTGGAATACTTCAATAGTACTGAGACCCTCAACGGCCAACAACATCGCTGGGCAGAATTCCTGCAGCTGTTTAATTTCAAGGTAGTTTACCGTGAGGGAAGGCTGAATACAAAGGCTAATGTACTGTTGAGGCATGGAGACTACTGCCCTGAAGGGGGGAGTAATTCTCTGTCAGAAACACACAAGCTATTTTTTTGCACTGGACACTGGATTGTGGGCCAAGAGCGAGACCTCTTACAGCTGCACACATTGGCAGTCAGTCAAGGCTACCGGTTGCAATCATCTATTTCTGGATGTATTACGAGTTGCTGCGAAACAGGATCCTGTCTATATGACAGACTTAAAGGCTGTGCTAGCAGAAGACAAAAGAGTCGACTGAAGTCTGACAATAGAACGAGAGCTTCTCCTGTACAAGAACAGGTGGTACATTCCTGACTCACAGGATCTGAAGGATAAGATCATGAAAGCCAAGCATGACTCCCGCATTGCGGGACACTTTGGTACATATAAGACGGTAGGCAGGGTTATGGCTAATTTCTTCTGGCCTAAGATGGATGAGAGTATTTCGGACTATGTTCATAGAGGTGATATCTGTCAACGGAACAAGTCCGTGAAACATAAGAAGTTTGGCTTGTTAGAACCTTTGAGGCTGTCAATGGATATCTCAATGAACTTCATAGTAGCTCTAGCGGAATCAGAAGGGTATACCAAAATTTAGGTAATCGTGGATAGATTCTCAAAGATGGCACACTTTATACCACTGCCCACAGCGGTCCTGATAAAGGATCTGGCCCAGATATTCCTGAAGGAAATTTGGCCGCTCCATGGGCTCCAAGAATCTATTATCTCCGACCGAGATAGCCAATTCACATTCAAGTTTTGGATGAGCCTAATATGACGGTTATAAGTGAAACTACAGCTATCGACCGTTTTCTACTCTGAGACTGATGGGCAAACTGAGTGGGTAAGCCAAGCCTTGGAAGAATACTTAAGAAATTATTGTTCATAACAACAAGATGATTGGGCATGGCTACTACCCTTGGTGGAGTATGCGTACAATACATCTACCTTCGAGTCAAGTAAGTTATCCCCGTTTGAGATCAACTATGGCTTTAACCTACGGACCAATTGGTCAGGTACAGTATTGGAGCAACAAGGTGTTCATCCCAGTAGCGAGCTGTTAGTGAAGAACTAGGAGGGTGTCTGGCAAGAAGTCTGAGAAATGCTTAAGTGAGCTTAGTAGACAAAGGAAGTGGCATGACCAGAAATGGTTGCCATCCCCGGAGTATATTACGGTGGAAGATGTGACTAACACAAGGGCCAAGAAGGCTGATCGTGTGATGCTAAATCGAAAGAACATCCACACAAAGTGACCTATGGAGAAGCTGGACCACCGAATGTTTGGGCCCTTTGTGGTTAAGCGCAAGGTTGGAAACTGAGCTTATGAACTTCTATTCAAGTTGCCTGCCCGTTGGTCTATCCACCCTGTATTCAATGTCGGACTCTGAGAACCCTACCCTGAGGATCCAAGTAGTAAAAGGACTAAGGAAGTCCCAGTCCCCAAGATAGTAGACAATGAGCCCAACTAGGTTATTGACCCAGTCGTAGATAGTTGATAGTATGGTAATATGAAAGCGAAGTTTCCTAATTGCTTCATACAATACCGAGTTTTATGGGAAGGCTACGGCGCAGAGGAAAACTCTTGGGAGACATATGAGATGCTAGAAGGTACTGGCCGGGGAAATAAGAGATAATGTTAGAGGACCGGGTCAGTCCTTAGAGAAGAGGGGAGTGATGTAACGACTCTAAGTTAAAGAGCTATGGCAACCTAGTCTACGCCCATACATATAACCATGAGGTTGGATGGTAGACTAGGCGGGCATGCTGGTGTATGTCCGAAGGATATCTGATGGTCCAGATATCTCAAGGAACAGAAGGTACTTATGAGATAGGTGTACCTAAGTAGTGGAAGTAATGTGACTATGTCTGCTCCGACCCAAAGATAGGTTGGAAGGCCGGGTACATTTACTCTGTCTAGGAGAGTTACGTTACCCTGCTATGGAGACTAGTTTCGTGTCACCATGGACATACTTACCCTACCTTTGAGACACCATTACCCTACCTTCTGTTGGAAATATTCTCGGAGGAATTTTGGGAAATGTTAGGATCATGTGTTACACAATGACAATCGACGGGCACTTGCTTGCACATTGATCGGAAGGCTATGGGAGGAGCTATAGTGCTCCGAACAAGCTATAACTTGGCAGAATTATTCCTAACAGGTACCTGCGGCCCCAGGGTTCTCCCCAGGCGTCATAGGCCAAAATGGTTAAAGTTGCTATCATACTAGTTAAATGGAGTCTATAAAGACATGTCCATAACACTGTATATGTCGCTGCCCTCCGTCCAACAGGAGGCTGTTCATAGGATATATAAGGGGGCCAAGATGAGAAGGTCAGGAACCTTCTCCAAAAGGAATGGAGTAAAATGGACTAAAACTGATGGAGTTAGCGTGAGCTATCTGGAAGGGTCTCCAAGTAGTCCCAGCTAGTTCCTGAGACATCTGGGAAGGTTTTACACCAATAAAGCCTATATGAACCCCTTTGCCATAGGCTCTTTATGGGTTGTTTGAGGACTCTAATAGCATGATACTTATCATGGTGAGTGGTGTGCTGGGGGTAAGGGACCATGGGTAGCGCCCACAGGTCCTGCTGCCATCACAGCTCACAGCGGGAGTATTGTAGACCTTCTAAGTTTGCAATCAAGATAGATAGAACTTAACCAGAAGAGAGCTGATGTCTACGAGTGCTTGCATGGGTTATAGCACGTGAGAAGAGAGTTATTTAGCTAGCTTTCCTAGGCGTCTCGACAGTTAGCCACTGTGAGTCACCGATGCGCAGAAGTTTTCACTCCGGCAGGTGTATTTGTAAACACCTTGCAGCAACTGATGTGTGTACAGGAGAATTCTACTAGAGTGTGCTTACACTTAAGGCCCTTCGGGGATACGGTAATGGTGCCGGGCAACTCTTACAGAGAAGGGCATACTCATGTTAATCGGGGTAATCTGATGGAGGAGTTTTTGGTATAAGTCTGACTACTTAAAGATTATACAAGAACTCTCCTACCCTGGCACAATCATTATCCTCTCAAGAGACTTTAATTGAGATAAACCAGAGCTTAACAATATTAAGTTTTACTGTTTACTTTTATTCTTTACACTTTTCAAGAGCTGTGTTCAAGAGATTCAAAGTTTGGTGTGGTTGTATCCTTAGGAACTATCTACCTGAGGGAGCCCCTGTTACAGTAGGTTATGGTGGAAAAAAGATAATGTTCTCATGCCATCATCCACTCTCCCTTCATACCATTGCCGATATGGCATGTATGGAGCCAGTATAGTGAGGTGGTTCTCCAGTGTATGCTTTGAATGGTAGCCAATGAATGCTGAATTATTAAGGCCACTTGAAAAGACCTCATTGATTTGTGACTGGGGGACTTTGCTGTGAATAAACTAAGACGCAAGTTTGAAATCATTTGCGCATGCAAATGGAGCCCATGAGTTCTCTGCTAGATTGTGGTTTTCTCATTCAAATCCCTTCACCTCTCTAATAGATTCCCCAATTCCAGGAAAAGTAGCTAGTTGGCTGGGCCTTACGGAAGCGTCGAACACACCACATGATTCCATACAGAACTTCTCTGTAATCTCCAGATTCAATGAGTCAGATAAGTAATCTATAGGGTCACCCTCTGACTCATAGTTGGAATCTATCTGATCCATCTGGTGGAAAGTGTCAGGTTAGTGTAATGGGTCAGATTCACTCTGGCAAAAAGGACTGTCTGAGGTGGTCAGCCATGGAGTTGATGCAAGAAGAATGAATAGATTGGTATGGGCACTGCACAGGTGTTTCTGATAAGGGCCTGCCTGGGTGTATTTGTAGCGACAATAAGAATATTTGATAGGAATTGTAGGAGTGAATACTGCTGAATTTTTGAAGTGCAACACAAGTATTTAGACATGAGCAGAATGCGGAAGTTTTGTTGAATAGTTTGGGGGAGCTAGGTCGTGGCGTTCCCTAAAGGGAGCTATAGTCGAAGGGGTTTAGCACATGCCCTGCATATCGTACGAGTACATAGGTTCGTGTTTGTTTTTATGTATTCAGTTCTGTTAGTACTAATACTTTGTTTCCAATTTTGAAGAGTTTCTAGACATACTAAGTTTATAATCTTGAAAAAGAGGCTGGCTCTGATGTCAGTATCGTTTGAAGTTCCTATTACTGTATTGATCATGTTGAAACTTGTTTCTAATGACTAGGATGTCAGGAACCCTGATATATAAATAGAGGATCAAGAACGCAGGAGTGTTGTACCAGAAAGACTTTCCACAAGATACACTATCTACAACGCCAATTACATCCTTACTCTGAAAGGTTTAGTCAAAGATGAAATAGCTTAAAACAATAATGTATAATACGTCTACATAGGGGAATGTGGCTAAGGAAAAAAAAGCTCCAGGTGGACCTGCACAGGTCTACCAGCTTCCGGCTGCAGTTCTCGCTGGTGCAATTTTAGCTCAGCATCCTGAGAGTTACAAAATCTTGGAATATAAGGCATCTCTTAACTTTATCCCTGATCCAAATAGCAGTATGCTGTATGGTGCATGGTGGAAAACCATCAAAGATCAGATGTCAGCCAGGCACTTTGTGAATATTCTTACTTTTCCAAATACTGATTTTCGTAATATCTTTGACAGCATGAAGAGGCTGTGCCCAGCCTGTAATTGTCTTGTAACTGCACAGGTGAATAATGACTTACCTAGGATTTGGGAGATTGATAAGACTATTATTCAACTTGTTAGGGACTCAGGAAAGGAGTTCACAACTACTCTTCTGGGCAAAGATGGGGGTCCAGTAATTGTTCCAGGGCATATCATTGTTGATACAATCTTACTGCCTCCCAGGGCCACTGTGGATTGGGATCCAACATTGCTTACACCCAACATGGATCCAGCTCCCCAGGGGGGAGGAGTGAATGCACCTCAGATTTTGGCACCTAAAGAATGCCCAGATGAAGATAATAACCTGAATCCAAGCAAGGCTGGTGATGATGGCTAGGCCACCATCCCTGGTAGTAGTAATAGTGAGAATCAGTGGCTGGCAGACGATAATCTCAACCACTATGGTATAGATGTGGGTGCCAGAATGGGTCAGAATGTCGGCCCTGCTGCCATGGGTGGTCTGAATGAGGGCTCAGCTGCCAATGATGGCCAGGACCAAAGAGAGGCTGCTGAGAGTGGTCAGAATCCCTGCCTGAAAGAAGAGGCTCATGAGTATATACCCCAGGCTAGTAGTGTTCAAGTTGGACAGGTCCAACCAGCACGTGCTGCCAACAGGGTTCTATCTTACAACATGTAAACAGGGTAGTTCATTTCTAAAGATTTACGTATATTGTTGTTTGCACTTACTGACTGCAAAAGCCAAGACTGCAGTGTGCTACATGGGCGGCCTCGTATGGTGTGTATTGTTTGGATCTGGCTGTCAAGACGTGGTCAGGGTATGCATGGGAACAAAAGGAGAAAAGTGCAAGCTGCTCCCAACTACCTCTCGCTATTCTGGCATCCTCCCCATATCAATGGAACCAAATTTGGTGAGTTAGATTCCTATGATATTCAAGGATTGTGTGCAAGAATTATGAGACTGGTGCCTTAGTGATGGTTTCGCTACATCCTTGGTAAAACTGGCGTGGGGTGCAGGAAGCTCGGTGTGTTTCCGAATGAACTGCTATCTTCAGTGAATATTGTCTTCATCAATAATAATGAAATAGTGCATGCCTGGCTGCTATCAAATACAGTTCTAGAGGACCCTCTAGATCTATTGGTATATTGTTATCATGATACAGGCGATGCGAGATCCTAAATAACACCATTAGGGAGGGAAACCTATCTTCCTGAAAACATGGTATTCAGCTAGGGTAGGGACCGAGGAGTACCTATTGGTCAGTTGCATTTCAGGAACCCCTGAAGGGATGCCGGAGTGGAAGAAGATTGCGGTAATGACTCGGTAATGGTGCTCAATCAGGACATCTCAATGGGAGTCCAGCAGTTAGAATTTAGTACAGGCGTTAAAAGATCTGGAGATAGGTGCCGCAATGAAACTGTGTAAAATATGGACTCAGATTTCAAATCAAACTCACAAGATCTCACACAATTCTTCAATAATGATCTGCTGTTGCAATATAAAATATGGAGTCTCATGAATAGAGAATGATTGCAGGGCTTTCTGCCTCTTCCACTAGCTGATAAAAATAAAGGGAAACCCAGCACTTTGGTTGACGTTGAGAACCAGGAGTGGCTAAAGATGAAAAGGATTTGCTTGTGGTAATAGGATGCAATAGTAGCAACTCCAGGTACATACTGACCTATGGCATCACGTGGGTTAGGGTTTGAACTCATCGTGACATCGCAGCGTACATCTAGAAGTACTTGAGTAGAGAACATCTTAGCTCATGTTGTGGCTTAAAAGATTAATTTAGTGTCTTCATGATAATAAGGATCAATTTAGCTAGTCTACTATTATTTGATTTAGAGGAATTTGCATGAATTTATATAAAGTATATGTTGAGAGAATATACTGTCGGAGGGAGGTGGATGTTTTAGTGAGGCCTGTATATACACTCACACATATGCTTTAACTTATGAGAGTGAGGAAGATGGAGAGATATGGTGGGATTATAAGAATGCCCTCTTCCATGCCAGGCTTCTTTCCTTGTTTCCTCTTACCTTTACACTATACTTGTGCCAAGGTTGTGGCTTGAGTGCCACAACCCCCCGAAATTTGAAAGCTCACTTTTGGGGGTACTCTAAAGAGTACCTGCTAGCTCAACATCACTTTCCGGCTCAACATCACTTTGTAGCTCAACCTTACTTTGTAGCTCCACCTTACTGTACGGCTCAACCTTACCCTGTATTATAATATAAATTTATTTTTAATATAATGTAAAGTTACTATTAAAAGTAAATTAATTTACATAGTATAGATTAATTTTACCTTCTGCTGCATTTTTCTTTTAAACTCTATTTCTAATTAGTATTTCTATTATATCCTCATCTAAGTCATCTGTTTTTATCCTCATCTTCATCTCTCATATCATCACAGTTCTTACAGTGAGATAGATTGTCTCCTCTACCCTTCTTTATTCTTCCTAGTCAGAGAGTGGAACCTTATAATGATATTGAAATCTGTATCCAAGCTGCCCTCAGTTCTCTCTACGCATCTAAAAATGATATCTCCAATATTGCAGCAACTGCCTGGCAATTTGAAGTACCTGTTTCCCGCTTGAGGGCACAATGGAAAGGTTGCCTCTTTAAGCAAGACTGACCTGGTATGAATAAGATACTTTCAGAGGACCAGGAGCTTGCGGTATACTAGTATCTTGATTGTCTTAATAATGTCAGTACAAGTGCACAACTCTCAATGCTTACTGGTTGTATAAATACAATTCTGCAAAATACACATCCTGGTCCTACTCCTCTACCTGTTGTCAGCAAGCATTAGGCCCAATGATTTCTCAGTCGATATCCTACCTATCATATTGGGAAGCAGCGCACGATTGATGCAGACTGTAAAAATGCTCATCAACCTAATGATATCAGGGAGTGGTTTGAAAAATACAGAGATGTTTGTATAGAGTATGATATCAAAGTAGGAGATTGATATAACCTTGATGAAACTGGATTGCGTATTGGAGTTGGACAGGATCAATGGATCATTATATGTGATCCAACTTGGCAGTTATATCTCGGTAGTTTTATAAATTGGGAACTTATATTGTTGTGTGAAATGATCAGTGGTGATGGAGTTGTTCTTCCACCTACAGTAATAATTCCTGGCGTCATCCACGAAGAGCTATAGTATACTACAACTAAAATTCCGGATGATTACCTGTTTGGTACTTCAGAGACAGGTTACAGTAGTACTAGCTTGACAATCAACTGGCTTGTCCACTTTGAGAAGTTTTCTGCCCAGTGGCAAGTGGGTCAATACCAATTACTACTTCTTGACAGGTTTGGCTCACATTGCACCAAACAGTTTGTTGACTATTGTGATCGACACAAAATAGTTGTGTTTTGCTTGCTGCTGCATACAAGTCACCTACTGCAACCTTTAGATATGATAGTTTTTCAGCCATATAAGTATTTTCATGCTAAGGCTGTTGAGGGAGCAATACGGACAGGTTATGGCGAGTTTGATAAAACTGAATTTTTGGATACCATTGATTTGATTCGTCAGCAAACCTTCAAGTCCTCTACAATCAAGTCCGCTTTTCGTACTACTGGACTGATTTCCTATTGTTCTGAGATTGTCCTTAACAAGTTACGAGAAACCACCATGACTCTGAGTCTAGAAGCTTTACAAGAAGCCTAAGAGGATGATTCTTCTTCCTCCTCCATATCTCTAATGATTCCTTAATTGAAACAGCAAGTCGAGGAACTTCAACATGATGTCAGAGAGCTTTCTCCTATCTTTCAACAAAAAGTAAAAACTGGACTTCATGGAGGTTTAGTCCAAGTCCAAGTAGGTGCATTAGCTATAGAATATATGAAACATACAGAGGCGGCCAAACAAGCAAGAAGTATGAGGAGGAGAGCACAAAACAGGTGGCAAATTGAAAAAGAAGGAGTTATATATGCATCTGAGGTACACCGAATAGTGAAAAGGAGAGAAGATACTAAGGTGGAAAAGGCTGAGAAACAACTGCACCATGTCCAGAATGCAAGAAAACGAGCTCTAAAGGCCAAGCACAAGCCTTTTTTTGATGAAATAAAGGCATGTGCAAAGAAGCAAGAGGCTATACGAGCCTATAAAAGAAAAATATCCAAACTTGTAATTGCTGGTATTAAGTGTCAAGTAAGGCTTGGAAAAATAAATATAGATTAGGTAGGAGGTGTTCTGTCATGTATGTGAAACAAAATTCTTTGTTCTGGTTTGGTGTTGAGCCTTACAGTGAGATTGAGCTACAAAGTGAGGTTGAGCTACAAAGTGATGTTGAGCTGAGAAGTGATGTTGAGCTGGCAGGCACTCTTTAGAGTGCCCCTTGTTGTGAGCTTGTGAACGTACGGAGGTTGTAGTAGCCAGCTACAATCTTAGCACGAGTACTCATACTTCCTTATTTGCCTATTGATACAAAACCCTCTGCTGTCCTACCTAACCTCTTCCATCTTGAATGTATCCTCCACATATTAAGGTTGCTTTTTTTTTGTTTTTAGCCCCTTATGTCCAGTGTCAATTGTCTAGCTTTTTTTTCTTCTTTGCTTCAGGCATACAAACCTCTTCGGTATCCCCTACCCAGGCTTTTAAAAATGCCAACCAAAACTGTGCAAACTGCCATTGGGCGTAGGAAGTATGTATCTCCTATCAAACTAGTTATATTCAACTAATATTGATCTTGCTATATTTGTCAGACATCTAGCAAGTCAACCAGAATATGCCAAGAGATCAGCCGAATGGAGAAAAGCTCTCCCCCAGGCTGCTGCTGTTACCAGTGTGAGTCATGGGGGACCCTACAAAAAACTAGAACTTGAATAGAATGTTGAAGATTTATAATCAGTAAAAGAACTCCGATCCACGTACTGGGAGACTAGAAACTCACATGTCTTAATTAGAGGACACTATGCAGACATTTCATACACAAAAGGTTAGCATGGCGTCATCCACTCCCACTGCCTGACCAAGCTGTACAAGACTTTGTAGAAACATATATAAGGCTATATCATGACTCAGGGTTGGGACCCGATGAGCCTGAGGGAGGCCTAGCTAGACTTGGTGACTTCTTTTACCCACTCACTTCCCCCCGTAGCAGGCCGCATTAATGAAATTGAAGCCATGTACTGCCCTGACAGCATTGAAGAGCTCATTTGTTAGATGGGGATCTTAGTCACGGACATGGGTAAGAAACTTCAGATGACAAATGAGGGTGACAAAGTGTAGGATAATGGTAGTGGCAAGGTCATTGGACGTATGAGTAAGTATTATGTGCTATGTGTCTTGAACTATTACAGTACTAACAAATGTTCTTAGTGGCCAAACCTGACTGGTCCTCTCCTTACTACCCACAGGCAGTAAGGATCCACATTGTTTACTGAATGGATGCTCCGCCTGATGAGCATCTGTTCTTGGACCTCTCATAGCACTCCTGATAGCCATCAGGAAGTGGTATGGGGGGTCCTAGAATCTTTGGACATAATGGAAGTGCTCTGGATGATCCAGATACAATGTGTAGAGAAGGAGGTTGGGTACCCCAGGTACCTGATTGGTGCAACTGGTCAGGGTGGCTGGTCAGTACGTCTGGAACTCCTAAACCCTCTCTCTTTCTCTGATCTCATCTTCTTACATGGAGATGAGGATGTCTGTATTTGGCTTCTTGTGAACCAGCAGGATGGAAAAGAACTCATCGACCTCATGGTCCTGGAGCCATGTCAGAGGGAGGAAGAGGAGGAGGGCCCCCAGATGCCTGAGCCAGCTGATAGCTGATATCCCTTTTTTGACACAAATGTCTGAGATCACTTTATGCTAGCTCAAGGTACCTGGGGGGCTATGCAAGAGGGGGAGGCCGATAGCGAAGATAAGAGGCTAGAGGACAAGGATGAGGAGAAGGATATGACTCCACCAGGCATAAGAGACACAGTCATTGTCTTTGATGAGACTGTAGTATGATTTAAAAGTTGACATACTTCCAGATATGAATGTTATGCCAGTGGCTAATTACAAAGACAGGATGAAGAAAGCAGTGCTAGTTAATCTCCAACAGCAGCACCCTCTGGGAGCCAGGTTTCCCCCTCATCAGGTATGTGGTTGGTTGGCTGTTTTGTAGCGAAAATTCCGCCACTGAACAAGGATGATCCTCCCCCCTGTGAGCCTATATCCCAGCACTGTCATCCCACCCCAATGCCAGAACCAACTCCCCTCCCACCAGAACCTGTATCCTGGTACCGTTACATCTTCCTAGTACAAGAACCAACACCTCTGCCACTAGAATCTGTGTCCTGGGGCCATCGCACCCCCCAGCCAGGAGAACAAACCCATTCCCCCTTGGAATCTGTGTCCTACCAGCATCGCGTCTCCCAGCACCAAGAACCAACTCCTGCTCCTCCAGAACCTGTGTCCTAGCATGGTCACTCCCGCTCAGCTGTGAGAACCAACCCCTACCATCTCGGAACCTGTGTCCTGCTAGCATTGCATCTTCCAGCATCAAGAACCAACCCCTGCCCCTCTGGAACCTGTGTCCTGAGGGCATCGCCTCCCTCTGGCCGCGAGAACCAACTTCTATCCTCCCAGAACCTGTGTTCCGCTAGCATTGCATCTCCCAGTACTGAGAACCAACTCCTGCCCCTCCAGAACCTGTGTCCTGGGGCTGTTCCCCCCCCCTCTTGTGAGTACCAACCCCTATCTCCTTGAAACCTATGTCCTGTCAGCATTGCCTCTCCAAGTGCTGGGAATGAACCCTGGCCTCCCCTGGACCATGACCAACCCAGGCAGAGAAGATGAAGGCAGTCACAGACATGCTAAAAGAGAACCCATAGATGTCAGAGTTTATACAAGGCCCAAGATCAGTTTCCTACTCTGGAAGTTTGTGCCCTAGCCAGGTCAGATTTGTGTGGCCTAGTGGTCCTGAGCATGATGGCACAATTGACACCTCATTTGCCAAGCTACCTGAGAGCTAGGTTTGCAATTGATCTCAACCCAGGTCGACACCTGGGGTACCCAACACTTTTGTTCTAACTCTCCTAGCCCCCCCACCTCCTGAATCCCTCTGCCTATCTCCTCTAGTTCGCTGCCACACCAATTGAAGCATGACTACTCAACCCCCCCTCATGACCCCCAAGGTACCTAGGACTGCTTCATGTCCTGGCTCCCGAGCTGCTCCAAATTCTGGGAGGAAAAGCTAAGAGAGTGGCACTAGTTCAGAGAAAGTATGTTGTCCAGAAAATACTGTCCCACCTGGCCCCGAAGGGTAGTATCAGGCCTTCTCAAGTCCCACATGCCCTCCACCTCGCCGCTCAGCACATCCCACTGCCTCTAAATAATCCTTATCTTGTACCAGGTTTTTTTCTTTCCTTTGCTATTTTTTCACCAGCTTTTAATTTCTTCTTGTTTTGTCCTTGTTTTTGCTACTTTGCTTGGGTTTGTTTTCTGTCTGTGTGGTTTTTTTTCTCTCTCTCTTGGGTGTCTAGTTTTTTGATTCCTTTTGCAAGGGTTTCTGTTACCCCTTTGGGCATCTTGATCTCTTGTTATCTTTTCCTAGGGCTTTTCATGTACACTGTAGTGTCTTGTTACCTAGTTTTTTTTCTTTTTCTTTGGTTTTTCTATCTTGCTTGGGTACTATACACTGGATTTCTTTCTTTGCTACCACTTGGGCATCTTGTATTCTTAGACTTTCCTACCCCAGTCATCCATCATCCTCTAATTGTCTGTTACTTAGTGTTTGGGACTCCCATTGCTTCAACATCTTTTACTTTACCACCTTTTTGTTGCATGATTGGGCATGCTAGATGGACTTGTATTCTTATAAATTTCTTCTCCCAAGGTGGGGTGCCTGGGTTTTCAATTCGCTTTCTTCAATATCTGGTATTCTCGAAGTTAGCCCCTCCACCAGTACTCAAGTACACCCCAAACTACATCCCCACTCAGTAACCCCTGCATTCCTAATCCCTATCTAGCAGGCCCACTTTAGGCATCTCAGAAATTTTCCAGCGATTGTTGACTGCAAACCATGTGTAACCAATGTTTGCCTGAGTTAAGTCCAGGTCTACATTAGACTTTGGTTTCCTCCAATCCCATTTAGGTGTAGTGTATATCTAGCATGAAGTTATACCACTAAACACTACCTGTGATAGGTAGATTTTGGACCCCACTCTCCTCTGCTGCATCCTTAATTTCTACTTTTGTTTATGCCTCAGATCCTGCTATGTGATACATGAAAGCTACAGGGAATGATTGTAGGCATAGCACAAATCATTCAGAAGTCGCCTTTTTTGTAGTTGAATGATTGAGATGAATCCCGAGTGATACTATATGATTCTCTAACAGGCCGAAAAGACCGCACTCAACTGCAGGCAGGATGGTGACACACATAGAGCTGTTTATCTGTAATGGGGGCTCCCTCAGGTAGATGGTTTCTAAGAATATGACTGCACCAAACTTCGAATCTCTCGAACACAGCTCTTGGAAAAGTGTAAAGAATAAAAGTAAACGGTAAAACTTAATATCGTCAAGCTTAGGCTTATCTCAATTACAATCTCTCGAGAGGATGTGGATTGTGTCGGGGTAGGAGAGTTCTTGTATAATCTTTAAGTAGTAAGACTTATACCAAAAACTCCCCGATCAGATTACCCCGACCAACATGAGTATGCCCTTCTCCGTAAGGGTTGCCTCAGTTTGAAGGTGTACGGTATGGCACTATCTTAATAACTTTGTATGAAAATATAACATAGTAGAGAGAGTATACTATGGGCACGTTAAGCGAGGAGGAGTTTGGTATGAAGGTAGATTGGCAGTAGTTCTTGTCCTTAATCTCTTTAAATAAGATGGGTGGTAACGCCTATTTATACAGGTGTGTATCCTTAGAGTAACCAAGAGAATATATAAGGGAAAACATAAGTGTCGACATGTTTGACTTTAACATAAGTAGGAAAACATAAGTGCGAACGTGTTTGACTCTGAAGAACTGCCAAGGAAATTCTATAAAACATGTGTGTATTTGAAGTGGTGTGGACGGATAAACTGTAAGAAATAAACCTGAACACCAGATAAGAAAGCACGCCACAATCCCTAATTGTATCATGAAATATCTGGTGGGGTATACGTAATACATACTGTAGCTGTAGTAATGATCATACTTAAGAAATAATACTAAGTAGAGAAATATACGATATCATCAAGGAAAATATACATATGAAACGAATTAGAAAATTCAACACTTCCCCTCATTATCTATAGTCCAAAAGTCCCATTAACCATTTGTGTACCGGATTCGCTAAGATTTTTGTGCAGATGTCAGCGAGGTTGTCGGAAGTTGCAACCTTCAAGAGTGTAAATGAGTCATTATCGATTTCTTCCCATATTTTATGGTAGTGTCTATCATTGTGTTTCGTTCTCTCATTTAGCTGATGGTTTCTTGCGAGAAAGTTTGCACTGGGATTATCTGCATTTAAAGCGATTGGTAACTCAAGACGGATTTCTTTGAGACCCTTTCGGAACCATTGGATTTGTCTTGCAGCAAGCGACATTGCAACGTATTCAGCTTCGGTTGTTGATAGTGCAACCGAGGCTTGTTTCCTTGAGCGCCATGAGGTGCATGTACCGTTAAGAAGTACTATATATCCCAAAAACGAGCGGTGGGTATCGAGGCAAGCGGCAAAGTGTTGAATTTTCTAATTCGTTTCATATGCATATTCTCCTTGATAATATCGTATATTCCTCTACTTAGTATTATTTCTAGTTCACGGACATTACTACAGCGGAGTATGTATTACGTATATTTCATTGATATTTCATGATACGATTAGGGGATTATGGCGTGCTTTTCTTATCTGGTGTTTGGGTTTATTTTTACATTTTATGCATCATCATGCACGGTCATCGGTCATTTGATTTACAATTATGTTCTAATTATCCGTTCACACCACCTCAGATTTACGCATGTTTTATGGGATTTCCTTGGCAGTTCTTTAGTGTCAAACACGTTCGCACTTATGTTTTTCCTACTTATGTTACGGTCAAACATGTCGATACTTATATTTTCCCTTATATTTTCTCTTAGTTATGCGAAAGATGCGCACCTGTATAAATAGGGGTTACCACCCATCTCACTTAAGAGAATTAAGGACAAGAACTACTACCAATCTACCTTCATACAAAATTCCTCCTCGCTTAGCGTGCCCGCAGTATACTCTTACTACTGTGTCGTACTTTCGTACAAAGTTATTAAGATAGTGCCGTACCCACACATTTGAACACAAAGTCTGCGTCAACCTAGGTATCGATAGTGTTCATCGCGTTGTAAGGGTAGAAGAGTCCAATGTGATTTGTTGCGTTAACATTTCGAAGAATGTGTTTAGCAGCCTTGAGGTGTTGTCTGGTGGTGCAAGCAGAAAATTGTGAGAGGAAAGAAATTGTGTACACTAGATCGGGTCTTGTGCCAGTAGTCAAATACATAAGTGATCCTATCATCGATTGGTAATTGGAGGAGTCTTGAATGCATGTATCTTCGGTCCCTTTCGTAAGTTGAATGCCTTTTGGTAAGGGTATAGAAACATTGTTTGAGTCTTCTATGTTGAATCGTTTGAGGATTGACTTGATGTATTGCTCTTGGGTAAGATGTAGCCCATCTGGTAAGTATGCGATGTGCAAGCCGAGTAAGAATGGGGCTTCCCCTAGGTCTGTAATCTCAAATACCGTTTTCAGGTCTTCTATAAGAGATAAAGCTTCGGGGGTGTCGGCTGCATAGATGGCGATGTCGTCAACGTAAATTAAAATGTAGATGTCGTGTTTATCGCGAACAAACATGCATAGGTCCAAGGATGATGTCACAAATCCTCTGGAGTTTAAGAATCTGGCAAAGAGAGCATACTATTGGTTTGCAGATTGCTTAAGTCTATAGAGACATCGGTTAAGTTTCCATACTTTTCCTTCATCACCGAACCCAGGTAACAGTCGCATGTAAGCTTCTTCTTTCAATTTGCCGTATAGGAAAGCAGATTTAACATTGAATTGTCATTGTCGCCATTTATTTTTAGAGCATATTGTGAGGAGGAAGCGGAGAGATTCGTAACAGATGACAGGGGTAAAGATTTCTTCGAAGTCGAAGCCGGGTATTTGACTGAACCCTTTGGCGACGGCTCTAGCTCGATACCTTTCTAAGATGCCATCAGTATTCCTTTTAACTTTGTAAACCCACTTGCTATCGATTATTTTCTGTCCTATGGGTTTGTCAACAACGTCAAAAGTTCCACTTTTCTCAAGGGCTAAAATCTCGTAGTCCATAGCTGAGGTCCACTGGTTACGGTAGGGATTGGTTATAGCTTGGTGATAGGTGGTTGGGTCCTCATCCGGCATTTCAGTGGTATTTCTACCATATCGTTGTGTTAGACGTATGGCTCTTCCTGATTGGGTTCGTCTCTGTTCATCCTCTGCTGGGGGTGGTTCCGGTATTGGAGGTTCCGGTAGTAATAGGGGTGATTCAGGACGTTCGATCTCATCTGGAGGTTTGATTTTAGGTGAGAGAGGTGGGGAGACTTTTAGTGAAAAGGTCGATGGGGGTGAGTTTGGTGGTGATTGATGTGGTGGTGTTTGTTACTCTTCCGTTTCCTGATTCTTATCTTGAGGGTGCGAGGCTGTTACACATAGAAGCGTAATCGGTGCGGCACGTGACTAAATGCATAAGGTCACATGTTCGACTCCGGGCCCCGCCGTAGTTATCGTAACGATATCATATTATCGCACGAAAGGATAAGGCAACTATGCAGCCCGCTCTGCAGAGATACGAGGCATGCGACTGAGGGGCTTTTGCTGGATAACATAGAAGGAGCTCCGCTCTACAAGATAAGACTTAGTTGGTTCAGATTGGTCAGTTAGTTATATAGCTACGACCTCTGCAAGTCTATATGCAATTACAAGAAGTAATATGCATGTCCCTTCAGCTTGCGTAAGCTAGAGTCATCCGAAAGACTTAGCTACAATTGGTTAATAACTACTCACTGTTTGAGTTAGTTATCTTCGTCATGCACTCTAAGCTATGCAAATAGAAGAGTCATTGATAAGTCCTTTGACGGAGCTGATCACTCCACACAGGAAGAGAGCAGGGAAGTTAGTTTTCAGGGTCAAACGGAGTTTGCACTCCAAAGACACTGAAGCATTAGTATGGCAGGTACATAGTCAGTAAGGGATTGGATGTAGGCTGCGACTACCCAGACGCGGAACATAAATATCAAGGTGCCTCCCTAGCTTTTAAAGGCCCCCTCCCGGGTCCGGGAGGCTGCCCCCCTTCCTGCTGCCGAACGTCGCTTCTTCGCGCCTCGAACCGCTCCTGTCCCTCACCCCGATGCAACACGCCTGGTGGCAACCGCCCCTGACATTGTTGCCTCCCTTCTTCGGGAGGCAAACTACCCCTTCCCCATTTCCTTTTCAGTCACTGTCAATGCACGTGGCGTTATCACCCTCTTGGCTACCGATCCCCTCACCCCCACAACCAGCTACTCCCCCTACTACGAGGCACTTGCTAACAAAATCAACCAGTCCTTCTCCCTGGGAAACAATCCCTACCGCCCCTTCTGTCCCGTGCCCAACGAGGTCCAGCTGGTCATCCATCGCCTTCCAGTTGTCTTCCTCCTACAGGACCAAACTGACCTCTTCCCTGCACTCGCTGAGTCCATTAAGAATGCCAAGGATCTCCACATCTTTGGCGCCCGCTATCTCCAACCCGACCCCCTCCTTCGCCAGGCCACCACCTCAGTGGTCATTATCGTCGTCCCCTCCAATGTGGCCCATATTGGGTCCAAGATCCTCCTCTACTCCAAGCTCCGCAATGTCCAGAATGCGGTCTTCAAGAACAAATTCATGCAATGCAGGCACTGCTGGAAGTTTGGCCACCCGGCCTCAGCTTGCTCTGCCATTATTCCTGTCTACCCAATCCCTGCATCGAACCATACGAGAGCCAACCACCGCTGTTCCAACTCCATATGCCACAAGTTGGGCTTCCTCAAACCCGTTCTCGGCTGCTGTCCAGCCTCCCCTCTTAAGTGCGCTAACTGCTCCGGTGACCACCCCGCCACTGACAGATCCTGTCCCTCCCGTCCTTCCCAGCCAACGCAACAGTCCTCAGGGTCTGAGGCAGAAGATGAAGTGGAGGATGACACCATGGACCAAGACAATACCCCGCCAGGCAATGCCTGCACGCCCACTCCCCCCCTCCCTGCAAACGACTCCTTGGCCACCCCCCGACCTGTTGTGGCCCCAATCCCCCGTGCCCCGGCACCCACCTCACAGTATGCTGCCTTCTTCACCTCCCTAGGGGAATCCAGTAGCCCATCTCCGTTCCCTTCATCTTCCTTCTATAAGTGATAGCACAACCAAGGGATTCAAATTTGGTGGACCGATTGCCGCCATCCCCTTCTTTCCTGCCTTTTCTTTCCATTGTTCAACATAACTGCTTAGGGAGCTGGAATGCTTTTCTTTTATTGTTTAACAGCCTCACTGCGCTGCCATCTCCCCCCCAGGTAGTGGCCCTCCAGGACCCCCCAGTCTGGAAAGGGAAACTACCGTCCTTCTCCATGTATAAGTGCTTCTCCCCCCCTGTCGCCTCAGGCCGAAAGCCTAAGGTAGCCTTTTTTGTCTTTCAGGAGCTCCTTGGAGCCTACCCTGTTCTTCCCTGTTTTTTTGATCGGCCTGACCTTATGGCACTGGATATACACTTGCCTAAGGGCCTGTTTTCACCTTCTCTCCATGTTTCTCGGATTTACAATTTGTATTCCATTAATTTTGTGTCATCTCACCGTCGAACCATGTCGCTGGCGGATGCTTTTCCCCTTCATCATTTTCCCTCCCTCACCCTTGGTGACTTCAACCTGCATCACTCCCTTTCTGACCCTCTGCGCCAGTTTTCAGACCAGGATCTGCTGGTGTCCTCCCCCTACTTCGAGGCCGCCTCTAAGGCTGGCTACAACCTGCTCAACACCCCTGGCATCCACACCAGGTTTCCTTTCGACTTGGCCACCAGGCCGGGTGTACTTGACCTGGATTTTGCCAATCAGTTTTTGGCTCCTTTCCATGATTCCTGGTCGGCTGATATCTCCTCTACTGGCTCTGACCACGTCCCCATCCTTATCAAACTTTCCTTGCCCCTGATGCACAAGGCCCCTCCGAGCCCGTACTGGGACAAGGTAGACTGGCCACCAGTACTTGAGACCCTGCGAAGAGTCGACGTTCCACCCCCGCCTTCCCTCCCTACAGCTTCCGCCCTCAGCTCGTGGTTCGATCGAAACCTTGGTGCCCTTTCAGCCCTACTCCTGGCCCCTGCCCCACTAAAACGCCCTTCACTTAGGTCCAAGCCTTGGTGGTCCCCCCTTTTGACGTCGCTGCGCCGGGCTTTCAATGCCGCTGCCAGACGGTCCCGCTACTCCCCCTCACCTACACTCAGTGCCGAGGCCCGCGAGGCCCGCTCCCTCTACTTTAAGGCCATCAAGAAGGCAAAGGCCGAGCACTAAAAGAGCTTCCTATCCAAGGTTGACTCCCGCTCGGTCTGGACGGCCAGAAGGCTTACCACTGGAAGGGCCCCTGACTGCTTCCCCTCCTTTCCTGGCCTTTCCTCCCCCGAACAGATCAATTCAGCTCTCCTGAGTTACTTTTTCCCACACAAGACTCCTGCCCCTACCCCATCCATCCTCAGGCCCTTCCGCAACTCACCTCCTCTCTCCCCTGAGGAGGTGCAAAGGGCCCTGTCTAAGTCTGCAAATGCATCAGCCCCAGGACTGGACAAGATCCCCTGCGGGGTCTGGGAGAAGGTCCATGCAGCTAATCCCTCCCTTCTCGTTAACCTCCTCTCGCCCCTGCTAGCTTTCGGCTTCCACCCTCCCTCCCTCAAAAAGGCCAATGGAGTTGTCCTCTCTTAGCCAGGAAAACCAGACTATTCCTCCCCCGCCTCCTTCCGCATCATCGTCCTCCTCCAGACAGTTTCAAAAATCCTAGAGAGAATTGTTGCCTCTCGCCTGTCCCTAGTTGTCTGCTCACGCAGTCTAATTAACCCAAATCTATGCAGCTCACTCCCCGGTCTCAGTACCTACGATGCCTGCGCCGCCCTCACCCACGAGATCCGGTGCCTCTAGAGGCCTGGGCTCAAAGCCTCGTCACTCTTCCTTGACATTAAAGGGGGGTTTGACAACATCAATTCAACACTACTTACTACTTTCATGAAGTCCAGGGGGGTGCCTCCATACATCTGCGCCTGGGTCCAGTCTTTCCTTTCTAATAAACATTGTCATCTTCTCTTTCAGGGATCTCCTAATGTGTTCTCTCCAGTGTAGGTGGGCGCGCCACAAGGGTCTCCTATTTCTCCTCTCCTTTTTATCATCTATCTGTCTCCTCTTTATTTGAATATCCCCAAGGGGATTATGTTTTCCTATGTTGATGATTTTACTGTTACGGTGGCTTCTCCCTCATACAGATGCAATGTGCAGCGCCTGCAGCATTACTTGCTGGCATTGAAAAGAAGGGCTGGTACCATTGGCATGTCCTTCTCAGTACCCAAGACCGAACTGTCCCACTGGAGGACGTCAAGGGACCATGGGGCTCGTTGCTACACCCCAGTCACCCTAGACGGCACTCTCTTCCACCCCGCTGGGCTGGTTTGCTGACTCGGCTACTGGTTTACCCCTAGCCTAGAAACCTCTCCTCACTTCGCAAAACGTTTGGCGCTTGCCCAGGGGGCCTTCACTATCGTAAGACAACTCTCTCCTGCCGGCAAAGGCCTGCCTCCTTATCTCAACCAGAGGCTCGCTGTGGGACTCATCCTCCCCATCCTCTCCTACGGGGCCGATCTCCTGGTACCTAACGCTTCTGCACTCCACAAGATGGAGGTCTTCTGGAACCGGGTCCTCCGATGGGTGACCAACTGCTTCCACTCTACCCCTACCTCGATCCTCCGCTGTGAGGCCAGCATCCCGCCTCTGGTAGTCCTTCTTCCCCATAAGCGCCGAGTGGCAGCCCGGAGGATGGCCTGCTCCCCACCCAAGATAAACCCAGCCGCGGCCAGGCTCCCCTCATCCTTTCCCTCAGCATCGGCAACAAGGACCCCGGACTCCAACCGGGCCCTGTCTACTGGTCTGAAGCGGAACGCCTACCCCCTGCTCTGGAAGACTCCCAGACCCTCTCCTGCCATAAGGTTCCATCTGCCTATTGATGGCATAGCTCACTCCATTGCTCGGATCGCCGCTAAGGGAACTCTTCAGGGCCTGAACAGGCACCTGGTCCCCGGGACGAACAACAATCTCTCCTCCTCCCAGAAGTACTCCCTCCTGAAGGCTGCTACTCGGTCCCTTCTTTTTCAGGACTGGGGGCTACAGGCCCCCCCCCCTCTATACTATCCCTATGCTCCGCTGGAGGTCCCGCATCCCTTTATAGGACTGGACCGCTTTCTGGCTGGAAGAATACATCAAATGAGAGCTGGAAAGAGCTATCTAGCGGCCCACACCCCCTGGGACGAGCTAGACAAACCCACAACTTGCTCTGCCTGTGGCCTTGAGCCAGAGACTATGCAACATGCCATCCTCTCCTGTCCCTCTAAGGCCTCCGTGAGACTGCTCCACATCCTGCGAGTTGACTCTTTGGCCTGCGAGGCTCCCCTTTGGGCTGATAGGGACCTCTTATGGGGCCTGGCGCGATACATCTCCGATACCAGAACCAACTTTCCCCCCGCTATGGGCAGGGGCAGGGCATTGCCCGACACCAACCTTGTTTCAGATTGTGGGCGTAGTTCTTTCTGTTATCTTTCCTGACTTTGACTTTTCATGCTTTATGTTTTCTCTATACGGGAGGAGGCTTGTCTTTCCTTTTGTGATTAGTTGCCCTGGCAGGCGCAGTGGGTTGCATTACTCACAGGCCGGGATTGCTGGTGGAGAGATATTTCGTTACCGTTTGTTGTTTTTGACATTAAGGTTTTGTTTTTGCCATAGCTAGTGCTCTATGCAGGTTCTTGTACCTTAACAAAGAATATATGAGTTAAACAAAAAAAAAGAAAAAAAAATCCCTAGCTTTTAAAGTCTATTATCAGCGACCGGAGAAGAGATCTTATCAATATATTCATTCTACTTTACTTCTATCTTTACGAGCCTTCTTGACTATCTCCGAGACAGAAGATTACAGGGCCTAGTGTATACTTACTTGACCTTAGAGTTACCTACCCCCTAACACTGTATTGATAACCTCTAGTTACCAAGGCTCTTTGGATGATACCAATAAGACTACAAGCTCAAATAGTGGACTTTGAAGTATTACCTGAAACCTATATCTTCGAACGAACGATTCATCCCGTCACATTTCTTTTTGATACAATCGACTTAGTTCTCTGGGAAACAGATTTACCAGAAGTCCCTTTATTCGACGAAGACGAACCATCTTGGTTCCCCTACGACGAAGAGTAGTTAGAACCTGATTTCTTCTACCACTACTTTAACAACCGTGCTTAGGAATCTTACGAGGAACTCACCTGCGATACAACGTACCACGGTACGACTTCCGTCCTCTGTGACGACAAAGGAGGCTACGAGGGATCCTTGGCTCCTTGGGCATTGGAAATTGAGCTTTTACACCAACGCAAACTAAACGAGGAACAATATGATGGACGTACCTCGAATTACGGAAAGCGGTGAGCCGCCGGACATGGAAATGGAGGAGAATACTGAATCACCCGTGTCCACAGGGGGATGGGACCCCCGAACGGTCGGAGGAGTATTCCCAAAATTAGGGCCCTCTATTGGCAACCCACCTCCACACCCATTCAGATCACTTGGGCTATTAGGCCCAACGAGAATAACGAAGGATAGATCCAGTCGAGGATCACAGGGAGGAAGTCCAGTACCTCCCGATACAGAACGGTTCAACAGATTTGTGACGATGTTAGGAAGGGTCACTAGTCATTTAGACCATACCATCACCCAAACTCGGAACGAACAACAGATTGCCTATGCAGCATTAACAGAGGCTGGAAAAATGGTTGCCGACGAGGTGGCCGAAACCAAGAGAAGGTTGGATGCAGGAGAAAGGTTCATGGGAGATGAACTAACAAGGTTGGAAAGGTTGGCCCAAGGACTCCGAGACTACATGACGGCTGAACTAGAAAGCTATCATATACGAATGGCAGAAGAACTGGGCCGGCAACAGTTTGCGACAGAAGAGCAAACTCGGAGAACCACTAGGTTGGAATGGGAAGTGGGAGAGAACAGCATAGATTCTATGCAAAGAGACAACACACGGGTCAGAGTGATTGACCAGTTAAAATATCAGAGGGAAGAGGACCGAAGAGTTATAGATCAACAGAGGGAAACTGACCGGAAAGCCATTGATCAACTAAGAATCGATGTAATTGTCGAACACAAAAAGCTGAAGGCAACTATGAAGGATCGGCTAGCGAGTTATGTCGAAAACGCGAAGACACATCGGGAAGCCGTCAATCGGGCATTGGAATATCAACGACCAGAAATGGCAACCGTGACGAGCAAAATGTCTAGTTTTAGAAAGGACATATGCGCCGATTTCGTCAAACAAGGGGCGACCATGGCAGAACTAGTGGTCAATGCCCTTGAAACAGCTTTAGAAGGTCAATTTGGAAAAGGAAAGGCAAGGGTCCAGGTCGGCTACGATGAAGATGGGGCATGCTTACCTCCTCCAAGTAGCTTCGGGGAACCTGCAGGTGCAGGGATGGTGCCACCAACGGAAACCAATAACCATAGCTTCTACACACTACCTCTACCACCAAAAAGGAATCCAAATGGGGGATCAGAGCCACCCCGCCCACCGAGTGAAAGCCAACAAGGGGAACCATCTGGACCTCCCCAAGGAGGCAGTGGACCTCCCGGCAGAGGTGGTGGACCTCCCGGAGGAGGCGGTGGACCTCCCAGCGGAGGCGGTGGACCTCCCAGCGGAGGCAGCGGAGCTCTCGGAGGAGGTCAAGGACCAGGAAATATGCACTTTGAGGCTGAGGAATGGGCAGCCTTGATGACGCGAGCAGTGGCTGTGGCTAGTAGGAAACCGGCCAAACTACCCTCTTACTTTGAAAATCTTAGTTACCAAAAGTTGGAAAACTGGTTAACCGAATGCGAGGAATATTTTCGAGGGAACCCTCACCACTGGGAACATGATCATGACAAGATCGTGTGTGCTCTAGGCAGGACGAAAGGGAAGGATGGGATATCCTTCAAGGAATGGTAGCGAAATGACATGGATGGGCTAGCAGGCTAGGAGAGACGAGAGGAGTTCCAACTGTGGGAAAATTTCTGAACGGGAATAACTCAGCGTTACGCTCCCTACAACGAAGCTCGAAAGGCACTGAATCAGATGACGAAAGTGCCTTACCAAAACAACATCAAGGCATATATTACTCAACTTGAGTTGTTGAATATCCAGGGGCAAATGAAGGATCAAAGTTGGAGACAACTTGTGGAAAGTAAACTTCTACCATCCATCCTGCTTAGGATGTCATACAAGGAGGTCGATTCAGATAGCGAATAGATAAAACAGCTGCAGGCTGTAGGCATGAAGAATGAGGAATTCAACGAGCAACTCCGCTTGAAAAGCGGCAGCTCCGCGATGACAATTCTGAAGAGAAAGTTTGGGGACCAGGACCAAAGTAGCCAACCTAAAGAAAAGGGTAAGACCTGGTCCCCAGCAAAGCGAAACGAGAAAGGAAAGTGGAAACCCGCGACAACAGGCTCGTCACCTACAAAATGTGTACATACCGATTGGAAATCAGCCCACAAGGGAAATTTGCAAGAAACGATCGACTCACGGTACAAGAATGATGGCTGCACGCGCTGTGGACTTACAAATCATAAGTGGGGAGAATGTCGAAAGGCCGCTGCGGTAAACCTAACTACAGGGCACAGGATCGCAGTCCTGAGAACCCCACGAGTGGATGTCCGCCCAAAACCTGTGGGTGGAAAGGTGGGCCAAACTCGAGCAAACCCAGCATCTCGGATTTAGGAAATGACTTCGGATTAAGCGAGGGTATAGAAACGAAGTCCAGGGCAACGGTGAAGCATCCGTACAAGGGAAGCGCAGCCTACATAGAATGGTCAACAAGACGAAGAAATACGCGATCTTGCTTTGACAGTACACCTCTCCCCGACCTAGTGGTTTGCTCTTTGGAATGCATTATGCAAGAATGATGTAGAGGCGCACTCCGCGAAAGTGCCGAAGGATGCAAAGTGCCTATGGAGCGGGATGCACACCCTCCGGAGGCCTCCACGAGGCGTTGCATGCGAGAAAGTGGCAAGGAAGATCGTGGGTACAACCAGATAGTGCACACCTATCGAACCACCTAGACAGGAGTCCAAGCTGGCTGGAAGCAGCCTGATATGAGTTGAAACTGGCGATAGAGCGCTCAGCAAGGCGGTACACCTGATACAAAGAGTCCCAGAGAGACGTACCAGTTTAAAACGGCTCTAAGCGAGGGAAGACAACCCGATGTCCAAAGACTCCATACGCATTAAGTCATCAACGGGGCATCTCGTAAGGAGAGGCTGGTGCAAGTACGGGAAGGGGCACCCATGGCAACGGCAATGGGGTGGTCCATCATCAGGATGAGGGAAACTGGGAACAGCGTGCTCGCCCCAGAGGGTCCCCCCATGAGGGGAATTAAAAGCAAACCCTAAGGCCGTGTTAAAAGGTCGATCCTCAACTCAGTTTGGGTTTCTGCGTTCGGTATGATTAAATATTGTTATTGAGGGTGATCAAGCGAAATGTCCCAAGGTTGTCTGAGGAGGCTTTAGTAGCCGAAACCATGCTGGCGTGGTAACAATCACCACCCCCGCAACTATGAGCAAATGACAAACAACCAACCAGGGCCCCTATGTAGGACCCAAACGACCCAAAACCAGTATACAAGAACCGGAACGATATAAGTGCCCCGAAGGCACAGCATACCTTCATTCCAACAAAGATCGAGTACCGATTCGCGTGTTATTAGACTCGGGCTCTAATATCTTTGTCATTAGCAAAGTTTTAGTATGTCGATTAGGCATACCCACGGAGAAACGAGACAAACCTCTTCAAATTGAAGGATTTGATGGGAAACCTTCTAAGGAAAATGGATGGCTTTATACCCATCCTATATGGTTGGAGATAGGAACCAACCAGTACTCGTTACTAGTATCCTGCGACGTGGTTAACACAGTCGCTCAGAATATGATCATACCCTTTGGTTAGTGGCATGACCAACATCCAATCACCAGTATTGGCAACTCGAAATCTGGGGCATTTACGGACGCAAAGTGCATGGACCATACCCGACCCATACAGGATCCTATTGAAGTAGAAGGGGACGAGTCCCTACTACTTGACGAAAAAGCTATATTTGTCAGACAAATGCATGCCGAAGGCATGACAGCACCATTTGAGTACCCCGACGAACCCTGGGAAGTAGCTTGGGAAAGGTTGCCTAAGTGCTACCAGGATTATAAAGACGTATTTTGCACACAAGCCTCGGATCGATTACCTGACCATAGGGAGTTGGACTACACAATCAAACTGGTCGAAGGAGCTAAGCCACCATGGGGACCAATATATCCTATGTCGGCAAAAGAACTTAAAGTTCTACGAGAATACCTAGACGAGATGACTAAGCAAGGTAAGATAATTCCTAGCAAATCTCCGTACTGAGCCCCAGTTCTTTTCGCCCCAAAACCTGGTGGTGGCCTACGACTATGTATGGATTCTCGTAAGTTAAATGAGCTTACGATAGCGAATAAATGTCCGTTACCCCTAATGTCGGAGTTGCGGGACAGAGTGGAAGGATGCGACATTATGTCCCGGATCGATTTAGCCAAGGGCTATAACTTAGTTCGAATAGCAAAAGGACATGGAGACAAAACCGCTTTCGGGACAAAGTACGGTTTGAAGCAGTACGAAGTCATGCCTTTTGGACTAATTAATGTACCGGCAACGTTTCAGAGTATGATGAATGTTGCGTTGAAAGGATTTTTGGATCAAGGGGTCGTATTTTATATAGACGACATACTGATCTATTGAAAAAAACGAAAAGGAACACATCGAACTCATACGAAAAGTCCTAAGGCAACTATGACGCCATAGGTTAGCCATCTCGCCAAAGAAATTGGTCTTCCATGTAAAGGAGTTGGAATTTTTAGGATATATAATCTCTACAACAGGAGTGTCGATGAGTGAGAGAACGGTGGACGCCATTAAGAAATGGGTACCGCCAAAGTCCATAAGAGACATACAAATCTTCATGGGTGTTGCAAATTTTTACCGACGATTCATAAAGACTTTCTCGGCCATTTGCAAACCCATTACGGAATTATTGAAGTTAAACCTGAGAGGTTTCCTGTAGACTGACGAAGCAAACGAATCCTTCGAACTTCTGAAAGAGAAGTTCGTCACCGCACCAATACTGTGCCACTTCAAACCCAAACGGGGAACGGTTGTGGAAACTGATGCTAGCGATTTTGCCTTGGGCTGCGTACTCTCCCAATTTTTGGAGAAACAACTACACCCAATCGCTTACCACTCCTGAAAGATAAATCCCGCCGAGCGCAATTACGATATCCTTGACAAGGAACTCCTTGCCATTGTCGAAGTGTTCAAAGAATAGCAACATTATTTGATGGGAACAGATCATCTGATTACCGTGTATACAGATCACAAGAATCTGTAGTACTTCCTCACCACGAAAGCCTGGAGCGCCCGACAAATTCGCTGGGCGCAGAAGTTAACCGACATCAACTTCAAAATTGTTTATCAACCTGGAACGAGCAGCAGCAAACCAGATACGCTGAGTAGGTGGCCGGAGTACTGCCCTGAGGGAGGAGCTGAACGAACTGAGCAGTCGATTCTAAAACCAGCGCATTTCGCCGTTATCCGAATTTCTATAGTTCTAGGATCGGAAGACGACAAGAAAGTAACAATCAGTCCTACACAAAACCTATTTTGAGCAATGCGACTCTGCCTGGAGGCTAAGTTACCAACCAAAGGAACCAGAGAAGCAGCTGGCTACGATCTGTATGCATTAAAAGATACTATCGTACCAGCAAAAGGACAAGAATTACTCGAAACTGGAATAGCAATAGCAGTACCAAAAGGAACTTATGGTCGCATCGCACGGAAAAGTGGTTTAACTACCAACTACGGAATTGACACCCGTGCCGGTGTCATCGATGCAGATTACCAAGGAGAAGTCAAGGCACTGCTGTACAACACGCATAGGGAAGACTACAAAGCACAAGCTGGCACTAAGATAGCCCAGCTAATCTTAGAAAAGATTCATACTGGTGAACTCCAAGAAGAGATGGAGTTGGACGACACGGAAGGGGGAGAACCAGGATTCGGGAGCACGGGAGGTGGATTAACCGAGACCCCACCTCGTACCAACTTCCTAAACGAGGACTCGAACCTCAATCAACATTTTGACTTAACCGACGAAGAAACTCACGACCAACTGCATAAAGAATCAATGGTCATGGCAACCAGGGTAGTGCTAAATGCAAACCCCAAGAAGTTCCAAGAAGAGTTCACATCATCGGTAAAAAAGGCAGGTGAAGAGGACGAGGACTGGGAATCCAGAAGGAAGGAATTGGAGAGACTAAGAAACGATAATGCACAATGGCCTAAGCGCTGGTCAACTAAAGTGGGGCTCATCTATTTTAAGAATAGGCTGTATGTACCAGCCTCGGAGGAACTACAAACCTTGATCGCGAAAAGTTGTCACGACTCCAAAGTAGCCGGACATTTCCGACAAGAAAAGACCTTAGAAATCATTATGCGAGATTTTCACTAGAAAGAACTAAGCGACTGGGTCAACGACTATGTTCGGTCATGTGACGAATGTCAACATAGTAAGGCCCCAAGACACGCCAAGTATGGTTTCCTACAACCGTTACAAATACCTTTTGCAGCTTGGAGCTCGATTTTTATAGACTTCATTATGAAACTTCCTCCGTCAAACGACAATATCCAGATTATGGTTGTGGTCGACCGATTGACCAAAATGGCCCAGTTTATTCCATTACCAGGAACCCCAAGTGCTAAGGACGTGGCAACCGCATTTATACAAGAAGTTTGGAAGCTTCATGGGTTGCCCACCGAAATCATTTCGAATATGGACACCAAGTTTGCAGGAGAATTGTGGGAATCACTGTGCGCATCACTAGACATCAAACGAAGAATGTCAACGGCCTACCATCCTCAAACTGATGGACAAACCGAAAGAACCAACCAAGTGCTGGAAGGTTATCTTCGAAGTTTTGTCAACTATGATCAGGATGATTGGTGTTTGTTAAGAATCCTACCGAGTAGGACCTAGCGACAGGTAACGATACTTCTCTGTAAGGTGATAGTCCTCAGACCTGTGTCTACGCGATCCCGATAGTCCAGTCCTATGACTACTATCGCATTCGCGACTATCTTCTTATTCTTTTCCTTAGTCCTCATGCAGGACCTAATCTCCTCCTATGGGAGGAAAGACAAGTCTTGGGTTTCTTAAGATAAATCTTAAAGAGCATACAGGTAGGTTTTATTGATAATAACTTAAAGGTAGGAAATAAACAAGAAGAACATGTGAAGAGCTCATACTCCAGGTCCTAGTGATCCTTTGTATAGTAGCTCTGCACCTGGCGTGACTCATACCTCGCGTCACGCGAACCCTGTGACTCATAACCATGAGTCATGCGAAATCCATCAGACGACTCATATAAGTCGCTGCGCAACATGCCTGAGTAAAACTCATGACTCATAAGTATGAGTCATGTGTGAAAATCATAACATCGTGTGACTCAAAACTGTGAGTCACGAACAGGTAAACATAATAACCTATAGCGCACTAATGTGCGTCATGTGAAATTCCAACATACCTATAACTCGGAAGTCTGAGCTATGTGAAATCTGCCTCACTTAGTCACAGTTTGTGACATTAGCTCTCCTCTCCCTCAGCCCGAGTGACATCGGGCTTCAGTCTTCTATTCCCCATCTTCTTCCTTCAGGTAGCGGATAGTACCTATTCGCTCCTATGTTCACTCTAACCACCCTGGCCAGAGTTCTTCTCGCTTCCTTCTCTTCTTTTCTCCAGTCGTTCTGGAGAGCCTTTCTCATATTTCTTTCTCCTTGTAACTCCTCCGTCAATTTGTCATTGCTCCACCTCTCTCTTTCCAGCTCTTTCTTAAGCTCCTCTATCTTTTCTCCCTGATATTCCAGCAACCTACTGGTTTTGGCCTTCTTGGCTAACCACTTCATTTTGACCTCCTTCGAGGTCTCGGGTTCCGTCTCTTCTTCCATCTCTATTTGCCAGGAAACCTGCTTCGATTTCCTGGGTCTCACCCATCCTTTTTGTTTTTTTCGCCCCCCTCCTCCTTGACTCCATCCTCGCAGTTGGTTTGATGTATTGTACCAGATCCACTGGCTCTGGTATGGGGGATTTCGTTGGTGTGGGGGATCTCGTCGGTCATCCCAGAGGTGAAGTCTTGGATGGCCATGGGTTCTTCTCCCGAGGGCAGTATCCGGAGCCAATTTTCTCGCTTTGGTGCACTTGGCACCCGTCATCATAGCAACCTGTCCATGACAAGTTCGCGTGTTCCCTTTAGGTAGTGGAAGTCTTGTGTATCGGTAGGTCTTTCAGATTTATCCAGTCCTCGGGGTTGTATTCCATCTCGTTCTTCGTCTGTTCGGGGCTCGGGGTGTGGTATCCGGGGCTGGTCGGGGTGATGGGTTTGAATGCGTCGCGTCCTGGTAGGGGTTGTGGGGTTGATGGCATCGTCATCGCACCTCTTCCCTTGGGATATTCCCACTGGTAGGAGTCTGTACGGTATAGCGTGGGCGTTATACGCCCTGAATCGGGTATGTCTTCGACTGTCGATTGTTGGTTTGCGGGGGTATTTTTACTGGAATTGGCCGACTGCATTTTGCGCTTGATCGCAGTTCTCGGATGGGTACCAGGTCTTATCGTGTTCTGGAGAGTATCCAGTCCACTTGGCTCTGCATTGTAAGCGACCATAGTGTAATTGAGAATCGATTATTTCTTCGAGTTCGTATTCTGATTTACCGTCTATTTCGATAGGCTGTGGTGAGGGTTTCTCTTGATATGGTAGAGGATTGTCTTGATAGGGTTTGAGGAGGCTGATGTGGAAGGTGTTGTGTATTTTCATTGATGGCAGAAGGTCGAGTGTATAAGCGCGACTTTCTATTTTTGCCAATATTCTGAATGGTCCTATTTTCTTGTAATCCAGTTTTTTTGTTGGTCACGTGGTTCTGATGTTGCGTGGTAGTAACCAAACCATATCTCCTGATTTTAGATTTGGATCGGGTTTTCTATGGCGATCTAGTCTTCTTTCTGTCATAATTGTGCTGTGACCATTTCGTTTCGTAATGTGTCATGTAGTTGACTCATATCATTTTTATCTGTTATCTTTCCTTGGAGTATATGACCTATGGTTTCATGTTCCTGATGTGTGCCATAATTTGCGAAGAAAGCAGTTATCTTGATTGTGTCCTGTTTTCCGTTGTTGTAGGCGAACTCGGCTAGTGGTAGCTAGTCGTACCAATCATCTCGTTGGTAGTTGACGTATGCACGGAGATATTGTTCCAATATGCCATTAATTCTTTCCGTTTGCCCATCCGTCTGGGGGTGGAAAGCTGTGCTCATTCGTCGTTTGATTCCTAATTTTTCTGTTGTTTCCTTCCATACTTCAGAAGTGAATAGTGATCCCCTATCACTGATTACGTCTTTAGGTAATCCGTGCAGGCGGTATATTTCTTTCAAGAATAGGGTTGCGAATTGCCGTGCCGTAATATCCGTTCGACATGGTATGAAGTGACTCCTTTTGGTCAGATGATCCACTACCACTAATATGGTGTTTTGATCATTTGACTTGGGTAGATCAGTTATAAAGGCTAATGATATAGACTTCCATGGTTTTTCCGGGCTCTCGTTTGGTTTGAGTAATCCATAAGGTGCATGTCGTACCACTTTGGTTCTTTGGCATGTGTCGCAATTCTTGACGTAGCGCTTGATATCTTCTCTTATCTTGGGCCAGTAATATCTTCGATTGATGAATTCGGTAGTTTTGACGGTCCCTCCGTGCCCGGCATATGGGGGGTCGTGATGGTGTCGTATGATTTCTGTGCGTAATTCTTCTTTATCCGGTATCCAGATTTTCCCTTCGTACCACAGGTAATCGTCTTCCCATTGGCACAGTCCTAAGGCTACTCCCCTGGTTTCCTTGATCCCTTGTGCCAGTTTTTCCTTAATGGCCTGGATTTCCGCGTCTTGCGAACTTTCTCTCCTGATATCTTCTTCCAAGGTCGTTGGTGTGTTGATTTCGTTCAGGGACTCGTATCCGCTGTCCTCCTCTTCTGACTGGAAATATTTTTCTTTTGGTAACAGTATTTGTTGTTTCTGTTTGATTCTCTCATCATCCGGATCTTTTAGTTTTTCCGCTGATCATCTTGTCAAAGCATCTGGCTTTCCTCCTTCTTTTCCGGGGCGGTATTCGATCTTGAAATTGTAGGTGCTAAGTTTTTCCATGCACCTTATTTGCCATCCATTTAGCTCCTTTGTTGTCATGAAGGGTACCAGATTCTTGTAGTGTGTAAGTATTTTGACCAGTCCCTGATTGTTTTGCGTATATCTTCTCCATTCCTTTAGTGCTTGAACTATTGCTAATAGTTCCTTGTCCTGGACGTCGTAGTTGCATTCTGCTGGGCTCATCGTCTTGGATCGGAAAGCCACTGGTCTCCATTTGCTGTCCTTGCATTTTTGCGAGAGTATGCCAGAGCATACGTCTTTCGAAGCGTCTGTTTCGATCATTGTTTTCTTTGTTGGGTTGAAATGTACCAGTATTGGTCCTTTGGTGATCTTGGTCCTTAGTTCATCAAACACTTCTCTTTCTTTGGTGCCCCATTCCCATCTGACATCTTTTTTTGTTAGGTTGTATAATGGTTTAGCTGTTCAGCTAAATCCTTCTATTAACCTTCGATAGAAGTTGCAGAATCCCATGAAGGATTGAATATCTGTTTTATTCTTTGGGTATTTCCATTCCCATATGGCTTTGGTTTTAACTGGGTCCATCTGCACCCCTTCTTCATTGATGATGAATCCTAGATATTCAGTTTCCTTTTTGTGGAATTCGCATTTGCTGGGTTTGCACCTCATTCCTGATTCTTTGATGTTGGCCACTATGTTGCTGACATCCTTTCGGTGTTGTTCCATATCTTCGGAGTATATTAGTACATCGTCCAGGTAGACAATACAACATATATCCAGGTACTTGTGGAGTACTTTGTTGATCCATCGTTGGAATGAGGCGGGTGCATTAGTTAGCCAAATGGCATAACCAAGTATTGCCAGTGGTAGGTCCCATATTTCGTCGCAAATATTGTTTTCCATTCGTCTTCTTTCTTGATTCTGACATTGTGATAGGCATCACGAATGTCCAGTTTGGTGAAGTATTCGGCTGACGCCAGTCGATCCAATGCTTCTCCTATTAGGGGTAGGGGATATCTGTCCTTTTTTGTTATGTGATTGAGTGCTCGGTAATCAATGCATAACCTTAATTTTCTATCCTTTTTTTTGGTAAACAGGATGGGTGATCCTCCGTTAGCGTAGGATGGCTGAATCCATCCTCTTTCCAGGTTCTGTTGAATGTATTTCCTTAATTCTTCGAGTTCGGTTTCTCCTAGCGGATATATTCTCTTCTGAGGCAGTCCTTTGCTAGCTTCCTCGAAATTGATTTCCAAATCGACATCTGGCCTGTGGGGAGGTAACTTGGTAGATTCTTTTTCTTGGAACAAGTCTAGATGTTGATGGTATTCCTTGGGTACCAACCGGTCTAGTTTTTCGTCCTTTGTCTGAGGTCGACTTCTTATGGCTATCTCTGTACTGATATTGATCTTTGCTAGGCTTGTTTCTTGGTTTTGATAATCCCATTTGACAATTCCTGCTGTTTCTCCCTTGCGATAGAGCTTCCCGAAGGCTTGCGCTGATATCCTGTTGATTTCGATCCTTGGTGCTTTCTCTGGGGGCGGCCTCTTCCGGTCTGTGGTGCCGAACCCTTTGGTTCCTCTGGTGGTCTCGGTCAGGTTCTCCACTTCTTGGAGTCTCTTCATTGATTTTTTTGATAATTAATTGCGCGATTTTATTGCCTTATTTCACCATATAGTCTTTGTTGTCCTGGTTGACCATGATTACCTTCAATTCTTTTGTATAATCGGCGTCTATTACTCCAGCATTGGTAGTGAGTCTGTGTCTGACTACGAGACCGCTGCGTGGTGCTATATGCCCATAGGTTCCTTGAGGTAGCTCTATGGCTATAGCTGTTGGCACAACTACCTGCCCCTTGGCTGGTATCTTGACTTCTTTATCAGCGTATAAGCCGTGTCCTGCTGCGTTCTTGGACCCCCTTGTGGGTAGCTTTGCTTTTTGATTTAGCTTCTTGACTTTGCTCCTTGGATCTTTTCTTAGTTGGACTTGATTGAACTTCACATCTAAGTTCTCTTGGATTACTTCTTCTTCTGGTGTTGCGTATATTACCGGCGAGCTGTTGAGACACCATGTCGTACATCGTTCACTGGTAAACGCAACCTTTCCTTCTTCCCAACTGATGGTAGGGTTATGTTGTCGTAACCATGGCATCCCTAGGATTATCTCATGGTATTGCAGATTCGCTACTTGGAAGGTCGCCACTTCCCTATGATCCCCAACATCCATAGGTACTTGCACTGTATGGGTAATTGGCCCCATATCGCTGGGTTTTCCATCTGCGAGGTAGATCTGCCTTTCTTTCTTCGTTTTCTTGGTCCTTAACTGATGTTTTTTGCATACTTCTTCATCTATGAAGTCTTCACTTCCTCCTGAATCGAGCATCACGTGTATTCTGATTGCTTGTTTTTTGTCGTTATATATTGCGGTTTCGATCATGATATGATCATTGTCGTTATTGTTTCCTTTTTGACTTAAAAGAGTGTAGTAGTTGGCCGTCCCGATGGTTTTGTCTTTCGGAGGGTCCCGCAGACCATCTCTTGCTGGGGACCTTCGTCTTTTGCCACCGTTTCGTATTCGTCTTCGATATCGATTTCCCTTATATTGCTGCGCGGTTGGAACCTAGTGTTTGGCTTGGTATTTTGTTGACTTCTTCCTTGATTTGGGTTGGCCGGTCGTCTGCAATCCTTTATCATGTGCCCAGCTATTCCGCATCTTAGGCACAGGTTGTTATTTCGTCTCCTAAGGTATTCGTCTCTTCCGAGGTTGAGCGATGGTCTCTTCCTTGTTGCGTTCAAGTCCATTGCATCACCTCCTTGCGCGGTGGTTCTATAGGTCCCATTCTGGTTCCTGGGGGTGGTTTGGTTTCTCTGATTTGTTTGGTTAGACTGGGTTGAGGCTGGCTGGTTTTTTTGTATCCAGTCTAGTTGTCCAAATTGGAATTCTTTTCGTATGGCCCAACTGGTCATGGCTTCTGTCGTTGTGAATTTTTCTTCGCTGTATCTCCAGGCTTCTTGATAGGTCCTCTTCAGACATGTTATGAACCACCTCAATGCTGTTGCTTCCGCGCATTCGGCATCGTATTGGCGAAGTCTGAATTTGTACCAATAGTCGGTAAGGTTCTTCGTTCCTTGTCTGATGTCTTCTAATATGTTTCGTGCCGATAGGCTCAGTTCCATATTCATAAAGTGGGCTTCGAATATGATTTTGAAGCTGTCCCAGGTTGTCCATGGTACTGGTGTCTGACTGAACACTATAGGAGTAACCCACTGTAGGGCTGCTTCTTCGAGTAGTGTCAAGGTATAGCGTATTTTATCGTCATCATGTTCTTGGTTCCACCCTACTGCATTGAAGTATGTGAGGAGTTGGACCATAAATCCTCGTAGTTTGCTTCTTTCCCCATCGTATCTCGGTGGTGTTTTGACTTTTGGCTTTTGATCTTTGTTTCGGAATTCCTCGCGTATGATCTGTTGCACTTCCTCTCGAGTGAACAGGGCTGGTCCTGCTGGTGGCGGTCCAGGTGGTGGTGCTGGTCCTGACATTCTTTCAGGTCTTGGTGTATCTGGAGTTTCTTCTGGTAAAGGTGGGGTGATCGGTTCTGGGGTGACGGGACTTGTTGATCTCGCTGAGTGTCGACTTGCTTCGCTAAGGCCTTCTTCCAATCCTCCTAATCCTAGACTGTGGTCTTGGACGTCTATGTCTCCCTCGTGATCTCTGTTGCAAGGATCCGTGGTGTAATTGTTAAGTGTCGTGTTATAGACACGTTCTAATGTTAAGAATCCTACCAAGTAGGACCTAGCGACAGGTAACGATACTTCTCTGTAAGGTGATAGTCCTCAGACCTGTGTCTACGCGATCCCGATAGTCCAGTCCTATGACTACTATCGCGTTCGCCCCTATCTCCTTATTCTTTTCCTTAGTCCTCATGCAGGACCTAATCTCCTCCAATGGGAGGAAAGAGAAGCCTCGGGTTTCTTAAGATAAATCTTAAAGAGCGTAAAGGTAGGTTTTATTGATAATAACTTAAAGGTAGGAAATAAACAAGAAGAACGTGTGAAGAGCTCATACTCCGGGTCCTAGTGATCCTTTATATAGTAGCTCTTCACCTGGCGTGACTCATATCTCGCGTCATGCGAACCCTGTGACTCATAACCATGAGTCATGCGAAATCCATCAGACAACTCATATAAGTTGCTGCGCAACATGCCTGAGTAAAACTCATGACTTATAAGTATGAGTCATGTGTGAAAATCATAACATCATGTGACTCACAACTGTGAGTCACGAACAGGTAAACATAATAACCTATGGCGCACTAATGTGCATCATGTGAAATCCTAACATACTTATAACTTGGAAGTCCGAGCTATGTCAAATCTGCCTCGCTTAGTCACAGTTTGTAACAGTGTTCTCTATTACCCTTAGCCGAGCATGCATATAACAACTCGGTAACCCAAGCGCATGGTTTAACCCCATTTTACGTAAACTATAGATATCATCCATAAACGGAATGGATGAAAGAAAGAGAAGTACGAAATCCAGGAGCTACGACCTATGCCCACTGGATGAAGGAAATACACCAACAAAGCCGGGACACCCTACACCTTACTAGAGAAGCAATGAGCAAGTACTACAACCTCAAAGTTAAGCAACAATCAGATTACAAGGTTGGAGATCGAGTAATGCTCAATGCAAAAAATATTCAAACAAAACGACCATCTAAGAAGTTGAGCCCAAAACTTTATGGACCCTTTCGAATACTCAAAAAAACAGGTGACTGCGCTTTTAAGTTGGAGATTTCTGAACGGTAGAAAATACACTGCGTATTTCATGTGTTACTCCTCGAACCCTATCGCACATTGGTCCGACCAGAAAGGGAACAGAGGCCGCAGGCATCAGAGGAGATCGATGGTGATCTGGAATGGGAGGTTGAGAAGATCGTTAAAAGCGAGATTCTCTCCTACAACAAAAGAGATTCTGGACGCAATAAACGTATGCGAGAACTCAAATATTTTGTTAAATGGAAGGGGTATTCGGAGGATGAAAACACCTGGGAGCCGCTGGAGCATCTTGAACATGCTACCGACTTAGTGGAGGAGTTTCATAGAGATAACCCGGAAATGCCATGGCTGAGGTAGGATTATCAGGAAAGGTTTTCCTAGGCGGGGACAAGTAAACGCGCAAAGGTTTTTAACCCTACCTGGATAGAGTCCTAAACAGAATTTTCTTTACAACTATAAAATGTATCATAAATAGATTACCTTAGAATATAGAAAGACTCAAGGACGAGTCTCAAAGAGGAGGGAGCTAATGTTACACATAGAAGCGTTGTAACCGGAGCTGGTGCTCGGTTAGTATGTTTT
>LN891015.1:74344-91856 GCA_900010015.1 Tuber aestivum | reverse complement strand
ATTGGAAAAGCTTCCTTGCCAAGGTTGACTCCCGCTCAGTCTGGATGGCCAAAATGCTTGCCACTGGAAGAGCCCCCGACCGCTTCCCCTCCTTTCCCGGCCTCTCCTCCCCCGAACAGATCAACTCAGCACTCCTAAATCACTTCTTCCCCCACAAAGCTTCCACTCCCACCCCATCTATCCTCAGGCCCTTCCGCAACTCGCCCCCTCTCTCCTCTGAGGAGGTACAGAAGGCCCTGTCCAAGTCATCAAACTCGTCAGCCCCAGGCCCGGACCAGATCCCCTACCGGGTCTGGAAGAAGGTCCAGGCAGCTAATCCCTCCCTCCTTGTTAACCTCCTCTCTCCTCTATTAGCTTTTGGCTTCCACCCCCCCTCCCTCAAAAAGGCCAACGGAGTGGTTCTCTCTAAGCCAGGTAAACCAGACTATTCCTCCCCCACCTCCTTCCGCATCATTGTCCTCCTCCAGACAGTCTCAAAAGTCCTAGAAAGGATTGTTGCCTCTCGCCTCTCCCTAGTAGCCCACTCACGCGGCCTAATCAACCCAAATCAGTGTGGCTCGCTCCCTGGACTCAGTACCTATGAGGCCTGCGCCGCCCTTACCCACGAGATCTGATGCCTTCAGCGGCCTAGGCTCAAAGCCTCGTCACTCTTCCTTGACATCAAAGGGGGGTTTGACAACATCAATTCAACGCTACTCACTACTTTCATGAAGTCCAGGGGGGTGCCTCCATACGTCTGCGCCTGGGTCCAGTCTTTCCTTTCTAATAAACATTGTCGTCTTCTCTTTCAGGGATCTCCTAATGTGTTCTCTCCAGTGCAGGTGGGCGCGCCACAAGGGTCTCCTATTTCTCCTCTTCTTTTTGTCATCTACGTGTCTCCTCTTCATTTGAGTATTTCCAATGGAATTATGTTTTCTTATGTTGATGATTTCACTGTCACGGTGGCCTCTCCCTCCTACAGGCGCAACGTGCAGTGCTTATAGCACTATTTTCTGGCACTGAAGAGAAGGGCGGGGGCTATTGGCATGTCCTTCTGTATGCTCAAGACCGAACTGTCTCACTGGAGGACCTCAAGGGACCATGGGGTTCGTTGCTACACCCCAGTCACCCTCGATGGTGCCCTCTTCCACCCCGCTGGGCTAGTTCACTGGCTTGGCTACTGGTTTACCCCTAGCCTGGAAACCTCTCCTCACTTCGCAAAACGTTTGGCGCTCACCCAGGGGCCTTTCGCTATCGTAAGACAACTCTTTCCTCCCGGCAAAGGCTTGCCTCCTTATCTCAATGGAAGGCTGGCTGTGGGGCTCATCCTCCCCATCCTCTCCTACGGGGCTGATCTTCTGGTACCCAACGCTTCTTCACTCCACAAGATGGAGGTCTTCTGGAATCGGGTCCTCCGGTGGGTGACCAACTGCTTCCACTCTACCCCTACCTCAATCCTCACCTGCGAGGCCAGCATTCCCCCTCTGGTAGTCCTTCTCCCCCATAAGCACCAAATGGCGGCCTTGAGGATGGCCTACTCCCTACCCAAAATTAACCCGGCTGCGGCCAGGCTCCCCTGGTCCTTTCCCTCCGCATCGGCAGCAAGGGCCCCGGACTCCAACCGGGCCCTGTCCACCGGGCTGAAGGGGAACGCTTACCCACTGCTCTGGAAGACCCCCAGGCCCTCTTCTGCCATAAGGTTCCACCTACCTATTGATGGCATAGCTTGCTCCATCGCTCGAATCGCTACCAAAGGAACTCTGCCAGGCCTGAACAGGCAACTAGTTCCCGGGGCGATCAACAATCTCTCCTCATCTCAGAAGTACTTCCTCCTAAAAGTTACTACTCGATCTCTCCTCTCTCTGGACTGGGCGCTACAGGCCCCCCCTCCTCTATACTATCCCTATCCTCCAAAGGAGGCCCCACACCCCTTTATGGGACTGGAGTGCTTTCTGGCTCGAAGAATACATCAGATGAGAGCTGGAAAGAGCTATCTAGCTGCCCATACCCCCTGGAACGAGCCGGAAAAACCCACTACTTGCCCAGCCTGCGGCCTAGAGCCGGAGACCATGCAACATGCCATCCTCTCCTGTCCCTCTAAGGCTGCCTTGAGACTGCTCCATATCCCGGGAGTTGATTCTTTGGGCGGTAAGGCTCCCCTATGGGCCGATAAGGACCTCCTATGGGGCCTGGCGCGATACATCTCTGATACCAGAACCAACTTCCCCCCCGCCATGGGCGGGGGTTGGGCGTCGCCCTGCACCAACCTTGTTTCAGACTGAAGTGGTATTTCTTTTTTGATGTCTTTCCTGGCTTTATTTGACATTCCTTGCTTTATGTTACCTTCGTACGGAAGGAGACTTGTCTTTTCTTTTACAACTAGTCGCCCTGGCGGGCACAGTGGGTTGTATTACTCACAGGCGGGGATTGTTGGCGGGGAGATATTTCGTTACCGTTTGTTGTTTTTTGACATTAAGGTTTTGTTTTTGCCATAGCTAGCGCTCCATGCAGGTTCTTGTACCTTAACAAAGAATATATGAGTTAAACAAAAAAAGAAAAAAAAATCACTAGCTTTTAAAGCATCCTCCGTCTCCGCTACACCTCTGGCGATTGAAAACTGAACACCACGGTTTTTATCGTAAGTTTTGTGTTGTGTCGCGAAACCTTCTCCACCCTCCTGCCCACTCCTGCCTTTGGCCTTGGCCTACGGGAGTCTGGCTCTTCTCTCCTCTCCCGCCCTGGGTATTGACTTCGGTCGACCGTCGCAGGGCTCTCTCTCTCCTCCGGGGTGGATCGTTTGGAGGCCCTCCTGCGCTGGCTGGCAGGTGGTGGGATCCCTTCCACTACAGTGATGCTATCTCTCCCAGAACAAGGGACTACATGAGAGACGCAGTAAAACACCTGCTATGCTTTGCCTAGGCGGCCGTTGATGATCTTCCTTCCCGCTTCCTCCTCCCCCCACGCGTAGTAGGGAGTCCTCTCCTCCTCCTGAGTTGGCCTCGCTTAGCCTTCTCACGGTCGGCAACCCCTTAACCACCATTGTTAGACCGCCGGGACTACAGTTGCAGTAGGGGAGAACAGCCAACAGGCTACAGTCGATCTCCCCATTCTTTTGTTTCCCTAAGAGGCTGCCTAGTCAGACACGAACGCGATACCGGTAGACGATGTTTAAGGTCTTTGGGTCTACCTCACCGCTCTCCTCTCCCTATGGTTGGATCGGCTGGCACCCTACTGCTGCACCTTCCCCTCCCCCCGGTTATCGCCCACAGCTGGCTGGTCTCCTCCTTCCCTCCATGGTATTGCACTGTCTCCTTGGAGTGGGTCTGGGGGGGGCCCCCTATCTTAGCGCGCTTCGTGCGTCGCTTCCCGCTCGGATGAGTGGACTGGCTCTTCAGGGCCTACGTGTCTTGCTACTAACCTTTCTTTTGTTTCTTCGGGATTTCTCAGTGGGTTTTCCTGGCCCTTCCTGCTTTCTTCTTAGTTAGGATTTCCTTGTTCGTCCATCTAGCTGGGCTTGGGTTTCTTCTCTTTGGGGCGAGATGTGCGGTTGGCTCCATACCAGAGGGGCTTGGAGGGTTGGCTTTTTCCTGTGGCGAGAGGAGGGATACGCGTTTTTTGTCGTCATAGCTAGCGCTCCATACGTTCTTTGTACCCTAAACAAATAATCAATGAGTTAAACAAAAAAAACAAAAAAATCACTAGCTTTTAAAGCATCCTCCGTCTCCGCTACACCTCCCGCGATTGAAAACTCAACACCACGGTGTGTATCGTCAGTTTTTTGTTTCATAGTGAAACTTTCTCCACCCTCCCGCCCACTCCTGCCTTTGGCCTTGCCCTAGGGGAGTCTGCCTCTTCTCTCTTCTCCCGCCTGGGGTATTAACTTCAGTCTACCATCGCAGGGCCCTCTCTCTCCCTGGGGGTTGGTCGGTCGGAGGCCCTCCTCGGCTGGCTGGCAGGTGGTGGGATCCCTTTCACTACAGTGACGCTATCTCTCCCAGAACAAGGGACTACATGAGAGAAGTGGTAAAACACCTGCTATGCTTTGCCCAGGCGGCTGTTAATGACCTTCCTGACTCCTCCTTCCTCCTCCCCCCACGCGTGGTGGGGAGTCCTCTCCTCCTCCTGAGTTGGCCTCGCTTACCCTTCTCACAGTCGGCAACCCCTTAACCACCATTGTCAGACGGCCGGGACTACAGTTGCAGTAGGGGAGAACAGCCAACAGGCTACAGTCGATCTCCCCATTCACTTGTTCCCCTAAGAGGCTGCCTAGTCAGACATGAACACGACACCGTTAGATGATGTTCAAGGTCTTTGGGTCTACCCCTCCACTCTCCTCTCCCTACGGTCGGATCGGCTGGCACCCTACTGCTACACCTTCCCCTCCCCCCGGTTATCGCCCACAGCCGGCTGGTCTCCTCCTTCCCTCCATGGTATTGCACTGTCTCCTTGGAGTGGGTCTGGGGGGGGCCTCCTATCTTAGCGCGCTTCACGCGTTGCTTCCCGCTCGGATGAGTGGACTCCTCCTTCGGGGCCTTACGTGGCTTGCTACTAACCTTTCTTTTATTTCTTCGGGATTTCTCAGCGGGTTTTCCTGGCCCTTCCTGCTTTCTTCTTAGTTAGGATTTCCTTGTTCGTCCATCTAGCCGGGCTTGGGTTTCTTTTCTTTGAGGCGAGATGTGCCGTTGGCTCCACACCAGAGGGGCTTGGTAGGTTGGCTTTTTCCTGTGGCGAGACGTCATAGCTAGCGCTCCATACCTTTTTTGTACCCTAAACAAATAATCAATGAGTTAAACAAAAAAAAAAGAAAAAAAAACCCCTAAGCTTTTAAAGTCTATCATCAGCGACCGGAGAACAGATCTTATCAATATATTCGTTCTACTTTTCTTCTATCTTTACGAGCCTTCTTGACTATCTCCGAGACAGAAGATTACAGGGCCTAGTGTATACTCGCTTGACCTTAGAGTTACCTACCCCCTAACAGAGGCCGTCTGGAAAGAGGGAAGTGTAACGGTCACAAAGGTCTCCGATGTATGGGTTGGTTGTCCTATTACGTCAAGCGGTATTATCATCTTTGTTGTCCAATAGACCCGTCTTGTTTCAGAGATCCGATGTTGTGATGGTATATCTATCTGGAATATTTTGTCGCAGAAGGTGTAACCGACAAGATATCCTTCCAAAGCCTGAGGCTGTAGCTTCGTTCCAGGTTTTCTTTTCTCCGCTGGTATATGGACATAGTATGTGGTCCCATATGGGCGCAAGTGGTTGATCAACGGCTTTGTTTTATAGATAGCTTTATAGGGCGTTGAGTTTCCTATGGCTCAGTTAGGGAGTCTGTTTCTAAGGTAGACTGTGGTAGAGACTGCTTTAGCCCAAAGGGTAAGAGAAAGTCCAGTCAACATGGAGCGTGTCGATGTGATGATAGTAAGATTGTACCGTTCAGCAACACCATTAGATTCATGTGAGTAAGGAGGGGGCTTATGATGCACAATTCCATGCTTCTGAAATAATGTAAGCATCTTGTCATTGATGTACTCGCCTCTATTGTCTGTAGGGAATCTTTTGATAATAGTGGAATCCTGGGTTGTTCTCTCCCTGATAAACTGTTCCAAAACCTTTACCATGTCAGACTTCACTTTTATGGTGTAGATCCATGTGTAGCATGTATTATCATCGATAAAAGTAACATAGTACCAAGAGTTGCCAAAGGAGGACTTTGAGAATCGTCCCCTAAGGTTGGAGTGAATTAACTTGAAAGGTGTGTCACATCGTTTCTCAGTTGATCTGGGCTTTGACTTAGTTGATTTGGAGGTGATGCAGGTTTCGCATTGCCAGTCTTTTGGAACAGTAGGGATAGCGGGAGAGTTGGAGTCGTGGTTGCCAGTGGCTTTGCGGTATTGCGGCAATGGATGTCCAAGGGCTTCATGCCATTCTTTGTAAGTCATCTTGTTCACCGTCTCTTTTTCCTCTTGCACAACATAGTCCTGTCAGTCAAGCTTTCCCCATAGAACCTCTGTTTTATTTTCCCTAAAAACATACATATCCTTCCGGGAACTCCGCAAAGAAAAACCTTTTTCCAAAGAAACAATAGTGTGCCAAGATGACAAGTTACTAGAACCCAACTTAGGAACCCAAATAACCCATTGTAGAAAGACAGAGGCTGTCCGGCCATCAGATGTTTTGGCCTTAAGCTCTACTATTCCACGGCCGCATGATTCTATTACCGAATCATCGCCTAACTTAACGGTGCCTTGTGAAGGTTCGAAGTTTATAAGATGGTCTAGGTTTGAAGTCATGTGTGAGCTTGCGCCTGTATTGATAACCCATTGAGTTGGGTGGAGGGTCTTTTGCGTTGGAGTTAAGGAGGTAGAGGTACTGACCGATTCAGGTATTCCTTCCTTTCCGATCTTAGCCGAGTGTCGGCCTTTTCCTGTTTTCGCTTCTCGTTGTTGGCCTTGAGCTTGTTACACTCATTCCAGGAGTGCCCTTCACTGTGAGCAGAGAGGTAGTGCTTTTTACAGTAAGAGCATTCCTTCAATTTGGCCAGTTGCCGGTAGACCGTGTCACGAGTCTTTCCCTTTCCTTTGACATTGGCGCTTTTATACCCCTCATCATCCTCAGAATTAACTGAGGATTTCAAGTCCAACAGCTTGTTGTAGACATGATTATAGGTAAGGTCCTCCTTGGTTTGGAGGTTGTCAACGATGTTGCTCATCGACTGGGGCAGGGAACGGAGGAGAACGGCGGCTTTGGCTTCGCTGGCCTCGAATACCGATTTAAAAACAAACGGTAGAGTGTACCGGTCAGTTTCTGAAGCAGTTGAGGAACGATGTTGCATGTGATTCCATAGAGTGTTGTACTTGTTGATGTGGTCTGGCATAGATTCAGACATATCATACTTGGAATCGAGGACCGCATTTAGCTGGTCAAAGAAGGAGAAGGTGTTTTCACGAGCGAATTTGTCTTCAAAAACTTTCCATATGGCGGGTGGTGTCTTGTGGGTGGCCAGCAAGATAAGCCATTATTCATGGATTATTTCTAAAAAGTAGGCTGAGGCCCACTGGTAGCGATCGCAGAAAGCATCCAAAGAATCAATGTCGTCATCTGTGTCTATCCCACTGGTTGTTCCCATTTCCAGTAACATTTCTTCTCCTGTTACTATCTCCCAACAGTTAAATAAAGTTAGAACATACTCCGAGATATTACGCCACACCCTGTAGTTTTCTGAGCCTGTGAGCTTTGGGATTGAGCTGAATTTGGAGGATGGTGTCCAGTTTCGTTTAGAGTTGTTGGCATGATTCTGCGCTGGTGGAGGGTTTGCAGGGCCTGAAGTATCTATTGGTGGAGGTGGAGGTGGTGCACCCGGAGGTGGCACAGGTGGTAGTGGGGGAGGAGTAGGAGGTACCGGCGGGAGTAGAGGAGGAGGCGAAGGAGGAGCAGGAGGGGGAGCTAGTTGCTCGTCCTGTGTTTGCTCGTTTTCTTCTTCAGATTCTTCTAATTCTTCGTTGTTGTGAAGTGGAGATTGGTGTCCAGCAGATTCAGCGGAATTTGATATAAAAATAGGTTATTAACTTATGTTAAGAATATGAACCTATGTTAAGAATCCTCGATCACAGTTATTACCCATCACTCCTGAAAGCCACTACTTACTCGCCAGAAAGTATGCCTTACAGCACTGCTGGGATTCAATAGAGTAGTGGGAAGGGTGATGGAGGACCGCGCCCATGCAAGCAAGACCTGTGCAGGCGGAACCTGAGGGGAGAAGAGGACCGGTAGGATTCTGGGTCGCCAGTACTGCTTTTAAGCGAGAAAATGCCAAGTTTTGCTGAGAGATTTTCGTGCCAAGGAATGTTTCGTTTCGAGGGAGGTTTCAAGAAATATTTCAAGAAATGTTTCGGTTAGGAACTTTTGTTTCATTTTGAAATGGAAATGTTTCGCATTGGGTGAAATGTCCGGATGGTAAGTTTTATTTTTTGTGTCCCCTGCATCCCGTGCGTCCTGATTCTGGTTGCAATGTCCTACTCCGTCCCGTGTGTCTGGGCTTCCAGCCCGATGCCCCACTAGACCCCCTACGTCCAGTCACCACTCCCCTCACATGCCCACCTCCAGTACCCTCTGGCCCCTCAGTTCAACGTCTGGATCACGTCCCTACATTGCTACCGCAAAACTGTTGCTCTGATTACAGCGCTCGCAGCCTTGTGTCTGCCTCACCACCTGACACTCTGCCCCGCCCGCCATCCCCAGGATTCCTGCCTGGGGCCGCCCTCTGTCACCGTGACATCCGGAAGACGTCCTACAGTAGCCAACCCTACTTTCGAACCCCTATGATGACCTCTTAGTGTCACCGCCTCCTGACACTCCGCTCCTGGCTTCTTTCTCTGGATTCCCTCATGGCGTTACACGACATTCCTACAATCCTTCCAGTTCCTCCTGCCTATTCTCACCACTTCGTGATAACGTCCGAGTTGAAATAGAACACTCACTACACTCCGGATTACGCTCTGCTATGTTGTCTGCTGGTGGCAATCTATATGGGTGCCTCCCTACATTGCCACGACGTTCATCTCCAGCCAATGGACATCAGAGCCCCCCTCACATTCTCTATTCACGATATTGACGACCCCTCATGGGCAAGCATGTCATGGTTCCTCACAGCAGGTTTGCAGATCCTCCAGCAGACTCTTGATTTCTAGCACTTTGTCTTAATCATATTCTATTATTTCTACATACAGCTTACTATCTAGAGACCTTCATTATTCTATGCCCATATTGCCTGTTTGTGGTAGGAGGATTTGCGTCTAGTATTAGAAGTTCTGAGTGTCGTATAATCAATGCGTCTGCACGACGTTTGTCAATATATTTCATTGAACGTCCGTTAATCAATGCGACTGTTGACTAGCCTTCGCCCGTCTGCCTCCGGAACCAGGTGGGCTTGTCCAAGTATCGTGCCTATGTTGACTATGGTAAACCTTCTCGCATTGGGCCCAAGCTGAACAGTGAAAAGATCGTATAATTCTGACGGACGCCCAGAGGTAACTGCACTCAACATTTGAACACAAGCGAGTCCATGTATTGTCTTCTCGTGCCTACAATCTCGCAGTTTGAAGAATGCCATCAGCTTTCCCGGAAGACGGCCGTGGAGCGCACCATACATTTGCTCCCCACCTGCGTGGACCCAATCCCAATCATTCCGACTAGCCTGGTTTCGAAAAAGCCCAGATCCCGTAGATCTTGCCTGATGGATGTCGTAAATATCGGTTTCCTGAAAGGCGGGAACTGGGATTTTGAGTTGCGTCAGTAGTTCAACGGGACAGAGTCAAAGTATATGGGGATCATTGGGGAGGCGACGCTCTACGGGGAGCGACTGGCAGCTATACTGGATCAATTCAGTACTCATGTTTTTGGTGGTGATACTCAGGACATTGCAAAATTCGACCAGACATGCAACATCACGACCGTGCCCCTTCAGGACTCGAAGATGGGACTCAGCTCCAGGTGCACATCCGGTACCGGTTTTCTTCAAAAGGTCGACAACGTCTGCGGGAATATGAGCTGCTTGGCGTCTTAGTAAATCTAGGTTCAAAAGCCTCATCCAGATCGCGTGTTGTCAGCTATAGCTGCTTAGAATTAGCCTGGAGGCGTCGTTTTTATTCGATCGTCGCCATCCCTCTTTAATCTGATCCTTATGCGCCAGTTCCCCAAATTCAGTTAAATACATAGCAATATTTCCAAACTGGTATATGTGATCATGGAAGTGAGATAGGAGATGCATCTTGAGGAAGTGGAAATGACATTTAGACTGAATCAAGTCCATTTGTTGCTCATCCTCATGCTGACGATGCTGTTCGCCTATTTTCCGTACCTTCGACCTGGCGTGAGATTCATTCAACTGGGCTTGCTGATGCCATATCCCCTGGACCTGATCCCTAAGTTCAGCTCGTGTCTGTTTCGACATTTGAAATTCTAAGACGATATCCTTTGTGGCGTAAAACCTGTGGAGATATTGTTCCATATAACCTATAGTCTCTGCTGTATGACTTTTATATTGCGCCATCAAACTGAAATCGAGTAATGACCCAACGCAAGCAAGCGCAGATTTGAAAGGTAGCTGTTGCGCACCATCCGGCAGTGTCAACGCCACAGCTAAAACTGCTAAAAGACATCTCCCCAAATTCCTCATCTCTTTTCCTTACCACTGCGTAACCTCACGATAAGCTTTTTTGGGAACAAAGAACTCGGGGTATGGCGGTAAAGACTTCCAAGCATTATCAAATGCTTGCAGTTGCTCATGTTTCATGAGAAATCCATGAACTCAATCCATCATGTGCTCAAACAGTCCTAGGTAAATTGTATGAAGGAGATCGGGCGGGTGCAAGTCTGGTACAGACACCCGTTGGAGCCTGTGGAAAATGTTCTACCCGATCTTGACACCCAGAGCGTCGAGTGTGGGGTGGGTCATGTCTGAATCTGACATCTCTGACTTGTCGCGAAGTTGCTGCTCGAGCTCCTCATATGTCACATAATCTCGGGCCTGATATGCTGTATTCCTGTTGGTACGTAGCTGGTGTGGACGAACCTTACATTTAGGAGAGGCATTGGATTTTATTCCATGAAGGGTGACGTTTTCCATATGGTCTGCAATCCACGCAGCCAATAGCGGGAAGTACCTCCGGACATTCCTATCCATACAGTCAATTGGGACTCCATCGCACATAGCATCTTGTAAGGGCTCAAATCAGAGTTCGAATACACCTTTAAGGGTGTCGACATTGATTTATCTCTGGGATCTGGTTGCTGAAGCCAACTGGGGCAACTTAGGAGGCACTGGTAGGAGTGCAAGAAGGAGGATAGCCATCAATCCAGGCCTGTTATGCCTGGTCAACGCAAGATTTCCTATCGTAACGTACACTGGCCAGGCCTTTTTGTCACCAGCGAAGTTGGTGAGATGGGTCTGATCGGACATCCCGTTAATTGGAACAACTATGGCGCCATGTGGAAGAGTTTCCTATCATAGGTTAGCCAGATCTTTAGTCAAAAGGTGAAAGAAATTGCTATAGTACTTGAACTTGCTACCACCAGTCTGTTCTATGCATTTCAGCATATACTCTGTGTCCATTGTGATAGTATTCACGTTGCAGTGCGTAAATAAGATCTTCTCTATAGGTCATCTGACGAAGAAGATATTGGACACAGTCTAGAAGGTTATGGTGGAAGAAAGGTAATGTTCTCATGCCATCATCCACTTTGCCTTCGCACCATCGCAGATACGGCCTATATGGATTCAGTATGTGGAGGTGGTTCTCAAGTGTATGCATTGAACGGTAGCCGACGGTTGCCGAATTACCAAGGCCACTTGAAAAGAACTCATTGATACATGACTTGGGGACTTTGCTGTAAATAAACCAAGACACAAGTTTGAAATCGTGAGTGCACGCGAATGGAGCCCACGGGTCCTCCGCTAGATTGTGGTTTTCTTGTTCAAATCCCTTCACCTCTCCAATAGATTCCCCAGCGCCAGGAAAAGTTGCCAGTTTGCTGGGCGCTGAGGATGTGGCGAACACACTGCGTGATTCCATAGAGGACTACTCTGTTACCTCCCGAGTCAACTAGTCAGATAAGTAATCCATAGTATTACCCTCTGACTCATAGTCGGAATGCGTCTGATACATCTGGTGGAAAGCGTAATGGTGGCGTAATGGGTCAGATTCACTCTGGCGAAAGGGACCGTCTGAGGTGGCCGGCCATGTGCTTGACGTGAGAAGAATGGGTAGATTGGGATGGGCACTGCACAGGTGTTTCTGGTAAGGGCCTGCCCGGGCATACTTGCGGCGACAATAAGAATATTTGATAGGCATTACGGGAGCAAGTGCTGCCGAATTTTTGAAGTGCAATGCAAGTATTCAGATGTGAGCAGAATGCTCAAGTTTTGTTGGGTGGTTCGGGGGAGCTAGGTCATAGCGTCCCCCAAAGCAAGCGATAGTCGAAGTGGTTTAGCACATGCCCTGCGTATCTCACCAGCACATGAGTTTGAGTTTGTTTTTATGTATCCCATTCCATTAGTACTAATAATTTGTTTCCAATTTTGAAGAGTCGCTGGACATACTAAGTTTATAATCTAGAAAGAGAGGCTCGCTCTAATGTTGGCATCGTTCGAAGTTCCCATTGCTGTCTTAATCATCTTGAAAATTGTTCCTGATGACCAGGATGTCAGGAACCCCGATGTATGAATAGAGGATCAAGAATGCAGGAGTGTCGTACCAGAAAGACTTTCCACAAGATAAACTATCCACAACGCCCATCACATCCATACCCCGAAATGTCCAGACGAAGACGAAATGGCTCAAAACAGTAACGTACAATACATCTACATGGTCAATCTCGCCAAGTGAAAGAAAGCTCCAGCCTGAGCTGCACAGGCCTACCAGCTTCCTGCTGTAGCTCTTGCTAGTGCAATTTCAGCTCAGCGCCCTGGGAATCGCAAAATCTCACAATATAAGGTATCTCTTAACTTCACACCTGATCCGAATGGCAGAATGTAGGACGGTGTGTGGCGGAAAACCGTTAAAGATCAGATGTCAGCCAGGCACTTTGCAAATATTCTTACTTTCCTGAATGCTGATTTTTGTAATATCTTCGATGGCATCAGGAGAGTGCGCCCAGCCTATGATTGCCTTCTAACTGTACAGGCGAATAATAACATACCTAGGATTCGCGAGATTGATGAGGCTATTATTCAACTTGTTAGGGACTCAGGAAAGATGTTCACAACTACTCTTCTGGGCAAAGGTAGGGGTCCGGAGCCTTTGGCCAGTCCAGTAATTGTTCTAGGGCATATCATTGTTAATGCAATCTTACTGCCTCCCAGGGCCCCTGCGCATTGGGATTCTGCGTTGGCTGTGCCCAAGGCTGATCCAGCTCCCCAGGGGGGTTGGGTGAATGCACCTCAGGTTTCTGTGCCCAAAGGACATCCAGATAAAGACAGTGACCTGAATCTGAGTCAGGCTAGTGATGATGGCCAGGCCACGGTCCGCAGTAGTGACAATGGTGAGAATCAGGGTGCAGCGGGCAATGATCATAACCCCAATGGCATAGACACAAGTGCCTGAATAGGTCAGAATCTTGGCACTGCTGCCGTAGAGAGTCTGAATGAGGGCCCAGCTGCCAACGATGTCCAGGACCAAAGAGAGTATAACGGGAGCTCCCTCAGGTAGATGGTTCCTAAGGATGCGACCGTACCAAACTTCGAATCCTTCGAACACAGCTCTTGTAAAAGTGTAAAGAATAAAAGTAAATGGTAAAACTTAATATCGTTAAGCTCAGGCTTATCTCAATTGAAGTCTCTCGAGAGGATGTTGATTGTATCAGGGTAGGAGAGTTCTCGTATAATCTTTAAGTAGTCAGACTTATACCAAAAACTCCCCCATCTGGTTACCCCGACCAACATGAGTATGCCCTTCTCCGTAAGGGTTGCCTCGGCACCATTTCTGTGTCCCCAAAGGGCCATAGGTGTCAGTGCACTCTAGCAGAAATTTCCTATATGCACATCAGTTCCTGCAAGGTATTTATCAATACACCTGCCAGAGTAAAAGCTTCTGCGCATCGGTGTCTCGTCAGTGGCTAACTGTTGAGACCCTTAGGAAAGCTAACTAAATGACTCTCTTCCCATATGCTATGACCTATGCAAGCCCTCGTCGATATCAGCCGTCTTCCGACTAAGTTCTAGCTTTCTTGATTGCCAGCTTAGGGGGTCTACGAGGCTCCCGCGGAGAGCTGTGTTGGCGGCGGGACCCATAGGTGCTACCCATGGCCCCTTACCCCCGACACACCACTCACCATGATAAGTATCATGCTATTAGAGTCTTCAAACAACCCGCAAAGAGCCTACGGTAAAGGGGCACGTGTAGGCTTGATTGGCGTAAAACCTTCCCAGATGTCTCCGGCACTACCCAGGACTACCCAGGGGACCCTTCCGGACAGCTCACGATAACTCCGTCAGTTTTGCTCCGCTTTACTCTGTTCTTTTTGGAGAAGGTACTTGACCCTCTCACCTTGGTCCCCTTATATATCCTGCGAACAGCTTCCGGTCGGATGGACAGCCGCGACGCATACTGTGTTATGGACATGTCTTCATAGATTCCATTTAACTAGCATAAAGGCAATTCCACCCATTTTGGCCCATGACGCCCGGGGCGAACCCTGGGGCAGCAGGTACCTATTTAGGAATAATTCTACCAAGTTACAGCTTGTCCAGAGCACTATAGCTCCTCCCGTAGTCTTCCGATCAAAGTGCAATCAAGTGTCCATCGATCGTCATCGCGTAACAAACAATTCTAAATTTTCCCGGAATTCCTCCGAGAAGATTTCCGGCAGAAGGTAGGGTAATAGTGTCCTAAAGGTAGGGCAAGTATTGCCCATGGTGACACGAAACCAGTCTCTATGGTAGGGTAACGTCACTTCCTCAGGTAGAGTAAACTCACCCGGCCTTCTGACCTATCCATAGGCCAAAGCCGATATTGTCACGTTATTACGACTACTTAAAGACACCTATTCCGCAAGTACCTTCTGTTCTTTGAGATTTCCGGACCATCAGATATCTCTCGGATATGCGCCTGCATACCCGCCTCGTCTACCATCTGACCTCTTGGTCTTATGTACGGGCATAGACGTAGGTTACCATAGCTCTATCTCGTAGGGTCGTTACAGAGAGGCTGCTGAGAGTGGTCAGAATCCCCACCTGGGAGAAGAGGATTGTGAGAATGCACCCCAGGCTGGTGGTGTTGGACAGGTCCAACCAGTACGTCCTGCCAATGCGGGTTCATCTTACAACTTGTAAATAGGTTAGTTTATTTCTAAAGATTCATGTATATTGTTGTTTGCACTTACTGACTGCGAAAACCTAGACTGGAGCACGCTGCTTGGGTGGCCTCGTGCAGTGCGTATTCTTTCGGTCTGACTGTCAAGGCGTGGTCAGGGTATGCAGGGGAACAAAAGGAGGGAAGTACAAGCTGCTCCAAACTACCTCTCTCTTTTCTGACGTCCTCCCCACATCTATGGAACCAAATTTGGTGAGTTAGATTCCTATGATATTCAAGGATTGTGCGCGATGATTATGAGATGGGTGCCTCAGCGACGGTTTTGCTACATCCTTGGCACAACTGGCGTAGGACGCAGGAAGCGCAGTGCGTTTCCAAAGGAACCACTATCTTCAGTGGACGTTGTCTTCATCAACAATGATGAAACGGTGCGTGCCTGGCTGCTATCAAATCCAGTTCTGCAGGACCCTCTAGATCTATTGGGATATTGTTATCGTGACGCAGGTGACGCGAGATTCTAAACACCACGATTCAGGGGGGAAACTTGCCTTCCCGAAAACGCGGCATTCAACTGGGGCAGGGATGGAGGGGCACCCATTGGTCAGATGCATTTCAGGAACCCCCGAAGGGATGCCGGATTTGAAGAACATCGCGGTAATGACCTGGTACAGGTGCCCAATCAGGACATCTCAACAGGAGTCCGGCAGTTTAGATTTAGTTCAGACATCCAGAGACCTGGATATGTGTGCAGCAGTGAAACCATGCAAAATGCTGAGCCAGATTCCGGATCAAACTCAGAAGATCTCGCTCAATTCTTCAATAAACGTGTGCCGTTGAGACTCAAAAGATAGAGTCTCGTGAATAGAGAGCGATCGCTGGGTTTTCTGCCTCCTCCGCTAGTTGACAAAAACAAACAGAAACCTGGCCCGTTGGTTGATGTCAAGAACCTGGAGTTGCCGAAGACGAAAAGGCTCCTCTTGTAGTGATAGGGCGCAATAGTGGCAACTCCAGGTGCACACTGACCCATGGCGTCGCGTGGGTTAGGATTTGAACTCATCGTAATATTGCAGCCCACATCTACGAGTACTCGAGTAGAGGACATCTTAGCTCATGTTATTGCTTAAACGGTTAATTTAGTGTCTTCACGATGATAAGGGTCAATTTAGCTAGTCTACCATCATTTGATTTAGAGGAATTTGCATAAATTTACATAAAGTGTATGTTAAGAGAGAAAACAGTCTGACATAGGTAGACATCTTAGTGAGGCCTGCGTATACACTCACGCAGGAACTTTGACTTACGGGAGTGACAAGGACGGAGAGATACAGTGGGGTTATAAGAACGCCCTCTTCCACTCCAGGCTTCTTTCCTCGTTTCCTCTTGCCTCCAAACCATGCTAAAGCTTCCTTATTCACCCGTCGACACACAAACTTCTGCGGTCCTACCTAACCTCCCCCATCCTGAACGTCTTCCCCATACATTAAAGTTGCTTTTTTCGTTTTCAGCGCCTTGTGCCTGCTGTCAATTGTCCAGCTTTTTTTTCTTCAAGTTCTTTGCTTCAGGCAAGCAAACCTCTCCGGTGTCCCCTCCCCTAGCATTCGAAAATGCGACCCAAAACTGCACAAAGTGCTATTGGGCACTGGAAGTATATATCTCCTACCAAACTAGTTATACCCGACCAATATTGATCTCTTTATATTTGTCAGACATCTAGCGAGTCAACCCGAATATGCAGAGGGATCAGCCAAACGGAGAAATGCTCTCCCCCGGGCTGCTGCCATCACAGGTGCGAGTCGTGCGGGACCTCACAAAAAGTCGGAATTCAAACTGGACATTGAAGATTGAAAGTAAGTAAAAGAACTCCGATCCACGTACTAGCAGACTAGACACTCACACGCCTTAGCCCGAAGCACCCTGGACCCCGCGGTTTGCACTGTTGTGCTGCTGCCGGTTAATCAATATGCCTGGCACCAAGGGGTAGCATCAGGCCTTCGCAAGCGCAAAGCACCCAGGGCCCCGCTGGTCGCTCCGTTGTTTGCCCTGTCACGCTGCTGCCGGTCAATCAATATGCCTGGCCCCAAGGGGCAGCATCGAGCCTTCAGAAGCCCAAAGCACCCTGGGCCCCACTGCGATACTGGGACCGCCGTGAATATCTCCTGTATCTACCCCCTCGCGTCCCCCCGCGTCAGTTATCCAGGTTCTTTTTTTTTTTCTGTGCTCCAAAAATGCAAACTTCTCCCATGTCCCCTCCCTCGGACTTCGAAAATGCCAGCCAGAACTGCGCAAACCGTCCTTAGGCGTGAAAAGTAACTGTCTTCTATCAAACTAGTTATATCTAATGAACATTCACCTCTCTATATTAGTCAGACGTCCAGCGAGGCAACCAGAACATGCTGTGGAATCAGTCAAGCACCCGAGGGCCCGCAGTTCACCCCATCATTCGCCCCCTCATGCTACTGCCGGTTAATCAATATGCTTGGCCCCAAGGGGCAGCATCGGGCCTTCTGAAGCCCGAAGCGCACTGGGCCCCACTGTTCGCCCTTCTGTTGCCCCTCTGTTGCCCCTCTATTGCCCCGTCTTTTGCTTTGTCGTATTGCCGCCTGGCCCCGAGGAGCAGCATCGGACCTGCTCGGGCCCGGGAAGCCCTGGGCCCGGCTGTTTGCCCCTGTCGCCCCGTCGTTCTCCCCATCGTAATACTGCCTGGCCCCAAGGAGCAGCATCGG
>LN891015.1:53413-74324 GCA_900010015.1 Tuber aestivum | reverse complement strand
GTGGCGCCTCAGTCGCCCCTCTGTGGCCCATCTGTGGCCTCTCGGTTGCCCCTCTGTGGCCCCTCAGTCGCCCCTCTGTGGCCCCTCAGTCGCCCCTCTGTGGCCCCTCGGTGGCCCCTCTGTGGCCCCTCGGTGGCCCCCTATGTAGCCCCTCGGTGGCCCCTCTGTGGCTCCTCTGTTGCCCCGTTGTTAGCCCCATCGTATTGCCACCTGGCCCCAAGGGGCAGCACTGGGCCTTCTCAAGCCCAAAAGCGCCCTGGGCCCCGCTATTCGCCGCTTTGTTCGGCCCTTTCTTCGTCCAGTCGTTGGCCCTGTCGTGTTGCCGCCTGGTCCCATGTGGTTGTAACGACCCTAAGTAATAGAGCTACGGTAACCTATGTCTACGCCCATACAAAGGACTACGAGGTCTGATAGTAGACAAGGTGGATAAACAGGTGTATATCCGAGAGATATCTGATGGTCCGGAAATCTCTAAGAACAGAAGGTACTTAAGGAATGGGTGTACCTAAGTAGTAGTTATAACGTGACAATGTCCGCTCTAGCCTATGGATATGTCAGAAGGCCGGGTGAGTTTACCCTGCCTAAGGAGGTCACGTTACCCTACCATGGAGACTGGTTTCGTGTTACCATGGACATACTTACTCTACCTTTGGAACACTATTACCCTACCTTCCGTTGGAAATGTTTTCGGAGGAATTTCAGGAAATGTTAGGATTGTTTGTTACGCAATGACGATCAACGGGCACTTGATTACACTTTGATCGGAAGACTACGGGAGGAGCTATAGTGCTCCGAACAAGCTGTAACTTGGTAGAATTATTCCTAACAGGTACCTGCGGCCCCAGGGTTCGCCCCGGGCGTCATGGGCCAAAATGGGTGGAGTTGCCGTTATGCTAGTTAAATGGAGTCTATGAAGACATGTCCATAACACTGTATGCATCGTCGCCGTCCGTCCGACCGGAAGCTGTTCGCAGGATGTACAAGGGGGCCAAGGTGAGAAGGTCAGGTACCTTCTCCAAAAGGAACGGAGTAAAACGGACCAAAACTGACGGAGTTAGCTTGAGCTATCCGGAAGGGTCCCCAGAGTAGTCCCGGGTAGTGCCGGAGACATCGAGGAAGGTTTTACACCAATCATGCCTACACGTGCCCCTTTGCCGTAGGCTCTTTGTGGGCTATTTGAATACTCTAATAGCATGACACTTATCACGGTGAGTGGTGTGCCGGGGGTAAGGGACCATGGGTAGCGCCTATGGGTCCCACTGCCGACACAGCTCTCCGAGGGAGCGTCGTAGACCCCCTAAGTTCGCAATCAAGAAAGATAGAACCTAGCCGGAAGACAGCTGATGTCTACGAGTGCTTGCATAGGTCATAGCACATGGGAAGAGAGTCATTTAGTTAGCTTTCCTAAGGGTCTCGACAGTTAGCCACTGACGAGACACCGATGTGCAGAGGTTTTCACTCCGGCAGGTGTATTGGTAAACACCTCGCAGGAACTGATGTGCATATGGGACATTTCTGCTAGAGTGCGCTGAAACCTATAGCCCTTCGGGGACACGGTAATGGTGCCGGGGCAACCCTTACGGAGAAGGGCATACTCACGTTGGTCGGGGTAACCTGAACGGGGGAGCTTTTGGTATAAGTCTGACTACTTAAAGATTTTACGAGAACTCTCCTACCCCAACACAATCAACATCCTCTCGAGAGACTATAATTGAGATAAGCCTGAGCTTAACGATATTAAGTTTTACCGTTTACTTTTATTCTTTACACTTTTGCAAAAGCTGTGTTCAAGAGATTCGAAGTTTGGTGTGGTCGCATCCTTAGGAGCCATCTACCTGATGGAGCCCCCGTTACAGTATATCGTTAAGCGAGCCTCTCGCTTAACTCTCCTCCTGATTTTTTGTTGGTGAAATCGACGTTAATAGACCACGATGGCTACTCAAGCTTTGCCACCTACGGTCGAAGAAACAACGTCGAGTTCGGAAAGCAGCTTGAATCTCAACGAGAATCCACTAGAAGCTGCCATTTTCAAAGCCTCTATTATCGCAGACACGCGCGGCCTAGGAGAGGCATCGCACTTATTGATCGATGCAGCTCCTATCGAACTCCCTAGCGAATGTCGAGACTTGGTCCTCCCGGACCCCGGCATCGCCGCTCTGTCGTCCCTAAGCCATATTCTGTTTGCACAAGGTGTGCAAAAGGACAACCCCGAAGCCGAAGAGTTAACCGTCGCGGAATTTACGCGCAACTTCGTCGAGCCCTACATCCTACGAGAAGTGATGCAGGAGATCACATGGGCGAAGGGGGAATTGCATAATTGGAATAAGAAGACACAGAAGGTCTTCCGAAAACAGATCATAGAATCATTGGTGGGATGGATGAAAAGGCAACATGATGCATTCTTGATTTTGTTAGGAAACCAAGAGGCAATGAGGGTGCGGATGGAAGCATTGGAAAAGGCTGCGAAGGATGGATATCAGATAGATGAGGACAATGATGTCCTGATGATTGAGGCGGTCCCTGCGGTGCCCCTATTAAAGGAGAAACCTGCAGATTATGCAGGGCAACTGACTCTCTTCGCGAGAAACGAGAAATACAGGCCTCAGCTGAGCCCATTAGGACTGAGAATCGTGGAAAGCTTAAAGGATCAAGGATCCGAAGCAGCTTATTCCTTCGCTCGTGCCTCCTCTCGTTCGCTCTCAGCCTCGGTGGCCCGCAGTCACTCTGTCAGTCCCATAGGGACTACACGACCACAAGGGTCACGACGAGTGTCCCCTCAACCATCGCGACCTATTCGCAAACCCTCTCCTACAATCACAGTGACGCCTGTGGAATATCCTGAAATGCAATCCGCTTTCCCGTTTCCAAAATCGCTCCTCCCCCCCTCAGGGGGAACTTCAGATCAAGGTCCCAGGATACCTTTCGAGCATAACCCGACTCCTGCAGCAACGCCTGCACCTCTCGCGGTCAAAAGTACATGGCTATCCATGAGACCTGGGTCTCCGGGGCTAGTTGACCGTATTGAGAAAACGTTGAATATACTCGAGAAAACCTCACGAGGACCCGGCCGTCCCACTACGGCCTCTCAAGGCACACCTGTCCCTGTCGCGGCTACGCCCCGCCAACACAACCGGCCACAGGTCCGTATACCGACGGCACCTGTTAAACCTTCGGGAAATGCTGGCTTTTCTGGGTTTGGACCGACACCTTCGAACAGAGGACCCTATTGTCACCCCACTTGCCCTGGATACGGTGGGCGACATGACTTTTTTTGTCAACCGCCGCCGCCAGAGGTACCGGGGGGTCCACCGAAGGATACAAGGCAAGAGAAGGGAAAAGGAAGAGAAGAACCCAAATGTGGGTGGTGCGAAAAAAGAGGACACGAGGGACCTCCACTACACCCAGAGACCTGCCCGGCTTTTGCCGAATGGTTAAAGGTGTCGCAGGCTCCGCCAAACCCGATACCGTCGGGGAGTAACCAGCCAGCAGGCTCAGTGCCGCTACAAGCACCGTCAGGAGGGGGTCCTCCGGATGACGGGAATCGTGGTGGTCGAGACGAGCAATTTGAGGGCTATGAGAGACCAAGGAAAACATTCGGTGGTAACGCCGGAGGTAGCGGAGGTGGTAACCAACCTCCTGGCGGTGGATTCTTTGGGGCTGGCGCAGGAGATCCGGGTGATTCCGATCCTGATGACAGTTCTGATGATGACGCCGACTCCCTACCTGATATCACACCCTATTTGGGACTACGTCGCAATGGCTGGAGCGATGAGAAGAAAGACCGATATGACCGTCGGGCAGATGCACTACGAGAACGGTTGCAAAGCCAATCTCGTTCCTCGTCTTCATCAAGTCGCAGGAAGCCGGAGAAGCTAAGCGGCATTCCCACATTTAAGGGAGTGATTGCGGACCTGGCTAGTTTTCTGACTCTGGTCGAAGTCAAGTTCGAATACTTTTCCGATTGCTGTCTGACGGACATGGATAAGATCAACTTGGTCATACCTCTTCTCGAAAACGAAGCCCGCAATTGGTACCTAGGGATACACTCTCACATCAACCATGAGGCTGCGAAAAGAGCGGGAATGCCATTCAACAAGAACGGGCCGCTCCGGACATGGAAGGGTTTCCGTGAACGGTTAGAGCAGAGTCACGGAGGTGATAATGTGAATCGGGATACGAATCTCCTCGAGTGGAATGACTTGGTGATGAAACCAAACCAAAGCGCTCCTGACCTGGATAGGATTATTGATCTGATGTACAAGCTGAATTACACAGACCATCAACAGGTTAAGGATAAGGTTAGGGCTGGGATAATGCCGAAGCTTCGGGCCGCGTGGGCATTAAAAACTCCTCACCCCGACAGCCTCAACGACTACTTGGATCTACTCCGACAGGTCGGTCATAACTTAGAGGATGACAAGCGTTTCGGACATCTCATTGATGACAAGCCATCAAAACCACGAGAGAAGAGAGAAAAGGAGACTTCTAAACCTACTGGAAGGTTTAAGAAGAAGGAGAAGGGTTCGGGTTGGAAGGACAACAAACCGCGGAAGACCGCGAATGTTGGCGCCGGGAAGCAGGCTGGGACGTCTGAGTATGCTATTGCTCATCAAGGCATCCCGCAAACCCTGACTGATAAACGACGCAACAATAAGCAATGCACTAAGTGTGGGAAGGAAGGACACTTCTGGAGACAGTGTTCGATGACATCCCCAGTTGTTTATGCCGTGAAGAACACTGTGGGAGTGAAACGGTCACACCCAAAGGCAGAATCTTCGACAAAGGGCAATAAACGACTCAAGCGTATTGAAGCGTCTCGTCCGCCGCCTTCGGGTCCCAAGCTTTTAGAAGCTCGCAAACCCTCTCCTACTATTATGGAGGTTGATACGGACCCCAGCGAAGGTAAGAACCTAATCCTAAGAAGGAAATAACATAGACTAACCTATCCAGATCAACGATGATCTTGAAGGAAGGATAGCCACTCCAAGTGGAAAGGATTAAGGTAAGAACCAATCCGCGTTGACTAGCTCTTCAGTTCTGACCAGTCTTTGGTACAGGAGTATCGGGAGACTACCTGGTCAGGTAGATGTTACTGTCGCGCGCGGTGTTCTGGTTTTTTCCTCAAAGTTCTTAAGCTTAGTTATTTCTTATATTATCATTCATGTTGGACATTTCTGGGGAAATTACTTTCAGGTTTTTCTTTGGATAAGCATTCTGCTCCGAGGGGTCGCTTCGGAAAATGGGAACCGCGCGACATTCGGATGGGGCACAAAGATACCCTGTTTGGCACCGGTTGACTGGACGTCTCCGGAGAGCAAATGTATTTTCATGTCTTATATGGGTCAGTTGTCTTGTACGATTGGAATTGGTTCGGGTCATTAGTCTTGAATAAAAGTTATCTTTCAAGTTTACCTGAGGAGGGTTTAATACCCGAAATCATGCTGGCGTGATAGTAAACAGCACTCCAATCCCTTTATTGATTTAACAATTCTTGAAAACGTTTACCAACCCGTTGTGGCCGCTCTGGTGTCGAAAGGCAAGAGACTAGCAAGAATGAATACGATAAGACAGCGAAAGAAGGCGAGGCACTCGAGCCCACCCCGACATAGCAAATCAATTCACTTAAGGGTGAAACTGGATTGGCCCATAGGGTGTAGGCAAGTGAGTGCCGAAGCACTATTGCTACTAGATAGCGGAGCGACGGGCCCCGTACTAAGTAGTCAATGGGTTAAGAGTACCCAAGCTCCTTGTGTAAAGAAAGGGATCCATACTCCGATTAAGGATGCAAGCGGAAATAATATACCTGGATCAGGTCTTCATTATACCAAGTCATTAGACTTGAAGATCGGTGATCATGTAAATGGTATGCGCTTTGAGGTAGCCGATATTGCCGACAGAAGAGTCGACGGCTATCTCCCAATGTCGTGGCTGAGAGATCATAACCCCGACATAGATTGGAAAGTAGGATCCCTGACCTGGCGCTCAGATTTCTGTAAGGCAAATTGTCTTACGGAGCAGAGGCGGTTAGTATACATGTCGGATGAGGAGCTATTAGCAGAAGATCCAGAAAATGTATATTTTCTAGGAACTGTAGAGTTTGCCGATGAGAGAGGAGGAGATGTCACAATCCAACTCCCGCCGGAGTACAAGGATTTTGGTGATATCTTCAGCCAAGAAAGGATAGATGCGTTACTGGAGCATACAAAGTATGATCACAGGATCGAATTGATCCCCGGAAGTACGCCGCCTTGGGGGCCCATCTATCCGATATCAGAGAAACAGCGGAAAGCACTTAAGGAGTTCATAACTGAGATGTTGCGAACGGGGAAGATAGAAAGATCTACTTCCTCATCCTCCGCTCCTATACTGTTTGTGCCAAAACCTGATGGCACACTGAGACTGGTAATAGATTACCGAGGGCTGAATAAAATAAGGGTGAAGAACAGATATCCTCTCCCGTTAATGAATGAACTGCGGGGAAGGCTTTCGAAAGCCACAGTGTATACTTTGATGGACCTCAAAAATGGATATTGGGGGATCCGGATGGCCAAGAAGGCTACCAGAGATACACACTCGCATGAAGAACTCACGGCTTTCCGTAGCGAATTGGGATTACATCACTTTAAGGTGATGCCCTTTGGGCTATGTACCGCACCCGCCACCTTCAAGAGCATGATAAATGACATATTTAGGGATATGCTGGGAGAAGGAGTCGTAGCCTATATGGACGATATTCTGATCTATTCAGAGACCATTGAAGAACATGTCTCATTGGTTAGGCGCGTAATGGAAAGGGTTAGGAAACACCGACTATGTGCAAACATAAAGAAGTCGTTCTTCCACCGACGTGAGATAGAATTTTTGGGTTATAGAATATCCGAAAAAGGAATATCTATGACCACTAAGAAGGTGGATTCCATCTTGGAATAGAAGAAGCCCACTAATCTCGTCGGAGTCCAAAGTTTTCTGGGCTTCGCCAACTTCTATAGAAGGTTTATAGAGGGTGTCAGCAAAATAGCGAAGCCTTTGACGGACCTTACTAAGAAGGATGTCAAGTTTGATTGGACTCCTGCTTGTAGCGAGGCATTCTTTGAGTTAAGAAAGGCCTTTACTTCAGGACCAATCCTAGCACACTTCGATTCTACCTGTCAAACCAAGTTGGAGACGGATGCAAGTGACTTTGCTTTGGGTGCCGTACTGTCTCAATTCTGCGAAGATGAGAAATGGCATCCAGTGGCCTTTCATAGTAGGAAATTCCACCCAGCGGAGATAAATTAAGATGTACATGACAAAGAAATGACTGCCATAGTTGCAGCTTTCAAGGAGTGGGAACATCTGTTTCGGTCGGTGGAGGGTGAAATCTCGGTTTACACCGATCACAAGAATTTGGAATACTTTAATAGTACTAAGACCCTCAACCGCCGACAACATCGCTGGGCAGAATTCCTGCAACCGTTCAATTTCAAGGTGGTTTACCGTGAAGGAAGGTTGAACATGAAGGCTGATGCGCTGTCAAGGCGTAGAGACCACCGCCCTGAAGGGGGGAGTAATTCTCTATCAGAGACACCAAAGCCGTTTTTTCGCCCCGGACAATGGATTGTGGGACAAGAGCGAGACCTCTTACGACCACAAGCATTGGCAGCCTGTCAAGGCTACCGGTTACAATCAGCATTTTTGGATGCATTACGAATTGCCGCGAAACAGGATCCTATCTATATGAAGGACTTAAAGGCTGTGTTAACGGAAGACAAAGGAGTCGACCGGAACCTGACAATAGAAAGAGATCTCCTTCTATATAAGAACAGGTGGTACATTCCTGACTCACAGGATTTGAAGGATAAGATCATGGAGGCTGAACATGACTCCCGTATTACGGGACACTTTGGGACATATAAGACGGTAGGCAGGGTTAGGGCTAACTTCTTTTGGCCAAAGATGGATGAGACCATTACGGACTATGTTCGTACATGCGATACCTGTCAACGGAACAAATCCGTTAAGCATAAGAAGTTTGGTCTGCTGGAACCTGTAGGTGTACCCTTGAGACCGTGGACGGATATCTCAATGGACTTCATAGTTGCACTACCAAAATCAGAAGGGTATACAAAGATTTGGGTTATCGTGGATCGATTCTCAAAGATGGCACACTTTATACCTTAGGTCACAGAGATCCCCATCAAGGATCTGGCACTGATATTCCTGAAGGAAATTTGGCGGCTCCATGGGCTCCCAGAATCTATTATCTCTGACCGGGATAGTCGATTCACATCCAAGTTTTGGATAAGCCTGATGCAACAACTACAATTGAAATTACGTTTATCGACCGCTTTCCACCCTGAGACTGATGGGCAGACTGAGCGGGTGAACCAGACCTTAGAGCAATACTTAAGAAGTTATTGTTCTTACCAACAAGATTATTGGGCATCGCTACTACCTTTGGCGGAATATGCACACAATACATCAACCTCTGAGTCAACTAGGTTATCTCCATTTGAGATCAACTACAGTTTCAACCCACGGACCAATTGGTCGGGTACCGTATCAGAGCAACAAGGTGTTCACCCCAGTGGCGAGCTATTGGTAAGGAATTGGGAAAGTGTCAGGCAAGAAGTCCGAGATACACTTAAGCGAGCTCAAGAGAGGCAAAGGAAATGGCATGACCAGAAACGGTTGCCATCACCTGAATATGTTACGATGGAGGATGTCACAAATGGCAGGGCAAAAAGGGCTGATCGTGTGATGCTAAATCGAAAGAACATCCGTACTAAGCGACCTATGGAGAAGCTGGACCACCGAATGTTTGGACCCTTTGTGGTCAAGCAAAAGGTTGGTAACCGAGCTTACGAACTCCAATTGCCTGCCCGTTGGTCAATCCATCCAGTATTCAATGTCGGACTCTTAGAACCCTATCGAGAGGACCCAAGTGGTAGAAGGACTAAAAAAGTCCCAGTCCCCGAAATAGTAGACAATGAGCCCAGTTATGTTATCGAGGCAGTCATAGACAGTCGATGGTACAGAAATATGAAAGCGAAATTTCCAAATCGCTTCGTTCAGTACCTAGTTTCATGGGAAGGCTATGGCGTAGAGGAGAACTCTTGGGAGCCATATGAGATGCTAGAAGACACTGGCTTACAAGCCATGAAGGATTTCCACCATCGGCATCCCCACAAACCCAGAGACCATAGGGTTGAGGGCGAACCGAACCGGGGAAATAAAAGACGACGTTAGCGGACCGGGTCGGTCCTTAGAGAAGAGGGAAGTGATGTAACGACCATAAGTAATAGAGCTACGGTAACCTATGTCTACGCCCATACAAAGGACTAAGAGGTCTGATAGTAGACAAGGTGGATATACAGGTGTATATCCGAGAGATATCTGATGGTCCGGAAATCTCTAAGAACAGAAGGTACTTAAGGAATGGGTGTACCTAAGTAGTAGTTATAACGTGACAATGTCCGCTCTAGCCTATGGATAGGTCAGAAGGCCGGGTGAGTTTACCCTGCCTAAGGAGGTCACGTTACCCTACCATGGAGACTGGTTTCGTGTCACCATGGACATACTTACTCTACCTTTGGGACACTATTACCCTACCTTCCGTTGGAAATATTTTCGGAGGAATTTCAGGAAATGTTAGGATTGTTTGTTACGCAATGACGATCAACGGGCACTTGATTGCACTTTGATCGGAAGACTACGGGAGGAGCTATAGTGCTCCGAACAAGCTGTAACTTGGTAGAATTATTCCTAACAGGAACCTGCGGCCCCAGGGTTCGCCCCGGGCGTCATGGGCCAAAATGGGTGGAGTTGCCGTTATGCTAGTTAAATGGAGTCTATGAAGACATGTCCATAACACTGCATGCGTCGTCGCCGTCCGTCCGACCGGAAGCTGTTCGCAGGGTATATAGGGGTGCCAAGGTGAGAAGGTCAGGTACCTTCTCCAAAAGGAACGGAGTAAAACGGACCAAAACTGACGGAGTTAGCGTGAGCTATCCGGAAGGGTCCCCAGAGTAGTCCCGGGTAGTGCCGGAGACATCGAGGAAGGTTTTACGCCAATCATGCCTACACGTGCCCCTTTGCCGTAGGCTCTTTGTGGGTTGTTTGAAGACTCTAATAGCATGACACTTATCACGGTGAGTGGTGTGCCGGGGGTAAGGGACCATGGGTAGCGCCTATGGGTCCCGCCGCCGACACAGCTCTCCGAGGGAGCGTCGTAGACCCCCTAAGTTCGCAATCAAGAAAGATAGAACTTAGCCGGAAGACAGCTGATGTCTACGAGTGCTTGCATAGGTCATAGTACATGGGGAGAGAGTCATTTAGTTAGCTTTCCTAAGGGTCTCGACAGTTAGCCACTGACGAGACACCAATGTGCAGAGGTTTTCACTCCGGCAGGTGTATTGGTAAACACCTCACAGGAACTGATGTGCATATGGGAGATTTCTGCTAGAGTGCGCTGACACCTATAGCCCTTGGGAGACATGGTAATGGTACCGGGGCAACCCTTACGGAGAAGGGCATACTCACGTTGGTCGGGGTAACCTGAACGGGGGAGTTTTTGGTATAAGTCTGACTACTTAAAGATTTTACGAGAACTCTCCTACCCCGACACAATCAACATCCTCTCGAGAGACTTTAATTGAGATAAGCCTGAGCTTAACGATATTAAGTTTTACCGTTTACTTTTATTCTTTACAGTTTTGCAAAAGCTGTGTTCGAGAGATTCAAAGTTTGGTGCGGTCGCATCCTTAGGAGCCATCTACCTGAGGGAGCCCCCGTTACAGTGGTAGCATTGGGCCTTCTCAAGATTGAAGAGCCCCAGGTCTCGCTGCGACACCAGGATGGCTGCGGCCCTCCAATCCCAGAAATCAACCAGGACGAGGACGAGGATGCGATGCCACTGGGCATAAGAGACGTGGTGGCTGTGCTTGACCAGACTGGGGTATGATTTAAAAGTTCATGTACTTGCAGATATGAACATTATGGCTAATTACAAACACAGAACGAAGAAAGCGGTACTAGTCAATCTCCGATGGCAGCACTCTTCGGGAACCACATTTCCTCCTCATCCAGTATGCAGTTGGTCGGCCCTTCTGTACCGAAGATTCCACCACTGAAAAAGGATACCCACCCCTCGGTGAACCTGCATGCCGCCACCGCCGTCCCACCCCAACGCCAGAACCAACTCCTCTCGCTCCAGAACCAGTATCCCAGTACCGTCACATCTCCCTGGTATGAGAACCAGCACCTCCGCCACTGGAACCTGTGTCCTGGGGCCATTGCCCCCCCTGGCGGCGAGAACAAACCCCTTGGCCCCCAGAACCTATGTCCTCGCACCGTGACGTCTCTCCTGTACGAGACCCAACACCTCCAGCACTGGAACCTGAGTCCCAAGGCAGCCGCCCCCCCCGGCTGCAAGAACAAACCCCTCCCCCCTCAGAACCTGTGTCCCGCCAGCATTGTGTCTCCTGGCGCCGAGAACCAACCCCTGCCCTCCCGAACCAACCCAGGCGGAGAAGATGAAGGCGGTTGAGGACATGCTAAAAGAGAAACCATAGATGTCGGAGTTCATGCAGGGCCTAAGAACAGCCGGCGACTCTCAGAGTCCGCGCCCTAGCCCAGTCAGATCTGCGCGGCCTACTGGTCCTGGGCATCACGGGAGGATTGACACCTTATCTGCCAAGCCACCTGAGAGCGAGGTTCGCAATTTACATCTACTCCGGTCGACACCCGTAGTGCTCGACACTTTTGTTCTGACTCCCCTACCCCCCCCAGGTTCTAAAACCCGCCGCCTGTCTCCTCTTCCCCCCAGGCCAATCGAAGCACTGCTACCCAACCCCCCCCCATGACCCCCGTTGTGCCTAGGACTACTTCCTGTGCTGGCTCCCAAGCTGCTCCAAATTCCTGGAGGAAAAACCAAGAGAGGTGCACCAGTGCAGGGAAAGCACGTCGTCCAGAAAATGCTGTCCCACCTGGCACCAAAGGGCAGCATCGGGCCTTCTCAAGCCCGAACTGCCCTGGGCCCTCCTGCTCGCCGCTCTGTTCGTCCCATCGTTTGCCCCATTGTGTTGCCGCCTGGCCCCAAGGGGCAGCATCAGACCTTCATGAGGCCGGAGCGCCCCTGGTCTTGCTGCTCGGTACTACGCACCGCCGCCAGATGATTAGTATTTTGCTCGGTGGCTTAGTTCTTTTTTCCCCAAGCTTCTACTTGTAGATGCCCTTTGTCTTTGTTCTTTCCTTTGCCCAGGTTCTGGTCTCCTTCCCTGCCCAGGCGCCTTGAACATCTCCGGTTTGCAGGAGTTTCTCTTGCTCTTTGTTTTTTTCTCTTATTTCTTACCCATTTGAGCATCTGGTTTTCCTGTTCTCTTTTCTTGGGTTTTCTCGTATGCGATTTAGTTTCTCGCAGCTTAGTTTCTCTCTTATTTATTTCTATCTCACTGAAGCACTACTTGCTGGATTCCTTCCTTGGCTGCTGCTTGGGCATCTTGGTTTTATTAGGCTTACATTCCGCGCTTTTCCGTCCCCTCCTCGTTGTCTATCTGCCGCCTGGCATGGGGAATCCCCCTTACTTCAGCCTCTTGTGGTATATAACATTTTTTTGCACGATCAGGCGTTATGGGTAGACTTGTATTCTTAGAATTTTCTTCTCCCAAGGTGGTCCGCCTGGGTTTTCAATCCCCTTGCGTGAATATATGGTATTCTTCAAGTTAGCCACTATCCTTGGACACCCCCAACCATCTCTTCACTCGGCAACCCCCGCATAGCAAGTCCCTACCTGGCCAGGCGTCCTGTATGCGTCTCGCAAATTTTTCTACCATTGTTGACTACCAACCCTGTATGTCCGACGTTCAGCTTTGTCAACTCAAGGTCGTCCAGGGAAGACGTTTACTTCTGCTAATCCCATTTAGGTGCAGACTATATCTACTCCGAAGTTATATGCGTAAACCCTACTGATTATCGCTAGATTTTGGACCCTACACTCCTCTGCCGTGTCCTTCATTTCCTCTGTTGTTTACGTTAGACCTCACGCCCTATGATAGTTGGAGACATTGGCCTTTCATCACGGACATTATATTGAACATTGGGAAATCAGCTTTTTTGTATTCGAACCCCAGAGATCAATACCGGGTGATGCTGGACGAATCCAAATGTACCCCTAGCTCTAGCATATAAGACTTGCCATATCCTAGTAGCAACCATAAGAAACATACAAAATTTCCAGATTTTATCGCGGATATACTATTTACACTTCTCTAACCACTGCTTTCTCTCTCTCCTATGTGTGTAAGTATTCTATCATGCAACTGGAGCAACAATCCTGCCTTGACAGTCAACTGACACCCTGTCTTGCTAACATCTATGGATGTAACCACGATGCCGGACCTGGCCCCATGGAACCTGGGGGAACGGGATTCAAATCTTAACAAAACAATTCGCACAGCTCCCCGAGCGCGCGTACGAATGACCAGGCGTTACGTCAGCCTTCTTCTGCCTTGCAAACAACAAGCCAACTCACGAGACCACCAAAGTGCTCGCGTAAAAGCACAATGCAGGAAGTAGTGGATCCCGACCCCAAAACTGACGCTGAAGACCGAGTGTATGTAGAAGCTGTACATATGTCGAAGGATAGTAGCGATGAGCACTAAATCTCCACGGGCTTCGCAGAATCAGAATCAGAAACCAATGCTGCTGTGGAAGACCTTGATCTCAGTGATGGGGGAGCAACAACACGCCGTCACCGGTTACAAATAGTGAACAGAGAGGATAATAACCCAGGGAGAACAGTTCAGATTTTGACTACTGCTGGATCACAGCGATCCGGCCCTTCTCTGTAGATACTGGCTGTGCCTGCCCGCATCATTCGTGGTAGAGCATCTACTACTGGTGTTCCATTGTCAATCTCGGCAAGGAATTGGTCTCCAGTACGTCGCTCAAGTACGCTTTCCTAGGATATCAGAAGCTCTAGCCCGGCAGATCATCTAGATGTAGCCCAACACGATATTAACTGGTACGGAAGTAGCAGCTGGAAGAATAATGTTACAGGACCTTAAAATTTTATATTATGGCTAGCCAGGGATCTGATTCTCCAATACACTCTTTTTGATGACCCACTACCTAACGTAGTTGTTCTGACAGCCAAAGTGTACAGCGCTTAGCAGGATGCATTGAATATAAGTGAGGGTTGCAGACGTATTGAACCGTCTGCGGATAGCATCATAATAGTAAGTGATCCTAGCATGTAACGACCCTACGTTATGGAGCTATGGCAACCTACGTCTACGCCCATACATAAGGCCAAGAGGCTATATGGTAGACTAGGAGGGCATGCCTGAGCATGTCCAGGAGATACCCGATGGTCCGGGTATCCCGAAGAACAGAAGGTACTTAAGAAATAGGTGTACCTAAGTAGTGGAAGTGACGTGACCACATCGGTTCTGGCCTAAGGATAGGTCGGAAGGCCGGGTGAGTTTACCCTGTCTAGGAAAATCACGTTACCCTGCCATGGAGACCAATTTCGTGTCACCATGGACATACTTACCCTACCTTTAGGACACTATTACCCTACCTTCACTCGGAAACGTTTTCGGAAAGATTCCGTGTAATGTTAGGATTGTTTGTTACGCAATGACGATCGACGGGCACTTGCTTGTATATTGATCGGAAGACTACGGGAGGAGCTAGAGTGCTCCGAACATGCTGTAACTTGACAGAATTATTCCTAACAGGTACCTGCGGCCCCAGGGTTCGCCCCGGGCGTCATGGGCCAAAATGGGTGGAGTTGCCGTTATGCTAGTTAAATGGAATCTATGAAGACATGTCCATAACACTGTATGCGTCGTCACCGTCCGTCCGACCGGAAGCTGTTCGCAGGATATATAAGGGGGCCAAGGTGGGAAGGTCAGGTACCTTCTCCAAAAGGAACGGAGTAAAACGGACCAAAACTGACGGAGTTAGCGTGAGCTATCCGGAAGGGTCCCCAGAGTAGTCCCGGGTAGTGCCGGAGACATCTGGGAAGGTTTTACGCCAATCAAGCCTACACGTGTCCCTTTGCCGTAGGCTCTTTATGGGTTGTTGGGAGACTCTAATAGCATGATACTTATCACGCTGAGTGGTGTGCCGAAGGTAAGGGACCATGGGTAGCGCCCACGGGTCCCGCCACCGACACAGCTCTACGTGGGAGCGCCGTAAACCCCGTAAGTTCGCAAGACAAGTAAGATAGAACTTAACCGGAGGACACCTGATGTCTACGGGTGCTTGCATAGTTCACAGCACATGGGAAGAGAGTCATTTAGTTAGCTTTCCTAGGAGTCTCAACAGTTAGCCACTGACGAGACACCGATGCGCAGAGGTTTTCACTCCGGCAGGTGTATTGGTAAACACCTCGCAGGAACCCATGTGCATATGGGAGATTTCTGCTAGAGTGCGCTGACACCTTAGGCCCTTCGGGGATGCGGTAATGGTGCCGGCAACCCTTACGGAGAAGGGCATACTCATGTTGGTTGGGGCAACCTGATGGGGGAGTTTCTGGTATAACTCTGACTACTTGAAGCTTATACGAGAACTCTCCTGCCCTGACAGAATCAACATCCTCTCGAGAGACTTTAATTGAGATAAGCCAGAGCTTAACGATATTAAGTTTTACCGTTTACTTTTATTCTTTACACTTTACAAGAGTTGTGTTCGAGAGATTCGAAGTTTGGTGCGGTTGCATCCTTAGGAACCATCTACCTGAGGAAGCCCCCGTTACAGTATATCGTTAAGCGAGCCTCTCGCTTAACTCTCCTCCTGATTTAATTGATTTGAACCGACGAGACGAGATCATGTCTGCTTTGGCAGTCACGATGGAAGAACAGTCGTCGAGTTCCGAAAGTAGTTTTGGCATTGACGATGATCCTCTCAAAGCAGCTATTTTTAGGGCCTCTATTATCGCCGACATGAAGGGCATCGGAGGTACAGGCGCAAAGATGCTTCTTGAAGCAGCCCCGATCGAAGTCCCCGAACATTGTCGCGATTTAGTACTTCATGACGCGGGCCTCGCTGCGTTATCCTTCACGAATGATATTCCCTTCGCTCAAGGAGTGGCGGAGGGGTACGATCATCAAGAAGAAGAAAATGAGACCCGTGCACCTCCTACGATCTCTGTCGCGGAATTTTCTCGCGATTACGTCGAACCCTACATCCTCCGAGAAGTGACCCGTGAGGTCACAAGTGCACGGAAGGAACTGTTGCATTGGAACAAAGGGCAACAGAAGGTGTTTAGAAAGGAAATCATAGGAAAATCGGTGGCGTGGATGAAAAGGCAACAAGATGCCTTTGTAGCAATGCTGAATAACCAGCTTGCAATGAAGATACGGATGGACGCGTTGGAAAAGGCTTGGAATGAGGGATACAACATCGATGAGGATAATGATGTGTTGATGATTGAGGCAGCACCGGCGTTGCCTTTGGTGATCGATAAGCCAGACAACTTTTCACAGCAGCTGACGTTGTGTGCTAGTGACGATCGATACAAACCAGAACTAAGTCCGCTAGGTTTGCGGATTCTGGACAGTATAAAAGCGGGAGGATCTGAAGCAGCTCAATCCTTAGCCCGCATTTCGACTCGTTCACTCTCAACGTCAATAGCTCGAAGTCATTCGGTCAGCCCAATCGGAGGGATCCGACGGCATGCTTCGCCCAGGCCCACTCGATCAAGTTCTAAGAGACCATTACGGTCTCCCTCTCCCTCAATCACGGTGACTCCAGTTGAGCCACCTCCATCACGAGACCTCCTCCCACTTCCAGACCCGCTAGGGCTAGCTCCGACCCCAGCAGCCACTCCGGTTTCCGCCCCCTGGCCAGTCATGCGCCCTGGCTCACCGGCTCTCGCAGAACGTGTCGAAAGCACATTGGAAATGTTCGAAAATAGTCGACGCGGATACCAACGTCCCTCTACACCCTCTCAAGGCACTCCCGTCCCTGTTGCGGCTACTCCTAGCCAACCCAGCCGGCCACCGATCCAAGTGCCTTCGGCACCGGTTAAACCTTCGGGCAATGCTGGCTTTTCGGGTTTCGGACCACGACCGGTCACACGAGGACCCTACTGTACCCCTACCTGTCGAGGATGCGGGGCAAGACATGACCGATTCTGTTATCCCCCTCCAATCGAGGTACCAGATAGTCCTCCAGCGGCAGGCAGACAAGACAAGGGAAAGGGAAAGGAGAAGCGAGAACCCAGGTGTGGGTATTGCATGCACAAAGGTCATGAAGGACCTCCAGAACACCCAGAGACCTGCCCCGCTTTGGCGGAATGGTTAAAGGTGTCGCAGGCAGCGCCAAACCCGATACCGTCGGGGAGTAACTAGCCAGCAGGCTCAGTGCCCCCACAAGTACCGTTAGGAGGTAGTCCTCCGGATAACGGGAATCGTGGTGGTCAAGGCGAGCGTTTTGATGGTTATGAGAGACCAAGGGAAACCTCTGGCGGAAACGCAGGAGGCAGTGGGGGTGGTAATCTACCTCCCGGTGGTGGATTCTTTGGGGCTGGCGCAGGAGATCCGGGTGATTCCGATCCTGATGACAGTTCTGATGATGACGCCGATTCCCTACCTGACATCACACCCTATTTGGGACCACGTCGCAATGGCTGGAGCGATGAGAAGAAAGACCGATATGACCATCGGGCCGAAGCACTACGAGAACGGTTGCAAAACCAATCTCGTTCCTCGTCTTCATCAAGTCGCAGGAAGCCGGAGAAGTTAAGCGGCATTCCTACATTTAAGGGAGTGATCGCGGATCTGGCTAGTTTTCTGACCCTGGTCGAAGTCAAGTTTGAGTACTTTGCCGATTGCCGTCTGACGGACATGGACAAGATCAACTTGGTCATACCTCTTCTCGAAAACGAAGCCCGCAACTGGTACCTGGGGATACACGCTCACATCAACCGTGAGGCTGCGAAAAGAGCGGGAATGCCATTCAACAAGAAAGGGCCGCTCCGGACATGGAAGGGTTTCCGTGAACGGTTAGAGCAGAGTCACGGAGGTGATAATGTGAATCGGGATACGAATCTCCTCGAGTGGAATGACTTGGTGATGAAACCCAACCAAAGCGCTCCTTACCTGGATAGAATAATTGATCTGATGTATAAGCTAAATTACACAGACCATCAACAGGTGAAGGATAAGGTTCAGGCTGGGATAACAGCGAAACTACGGGCAGCGTGGGCTTTAAAGACACCTCACCCCGAAAGCCTCAACGACTACCTGGATCTACTTCGACAGGTCGGTCATAACCTAGAGGATGACAAACGTTTCGGACACCTCGTCGACGAGAAACCCACCAGACCACGAGAGAAGAGAGAAAAAGAAACTTCTAAACCTGCGGGAAGGTTTAAGAAGAAGGAAAAAGGTTCAGGTTGGAAGGACAACAAACCGCTGAAGACCGCTAATGTTGGCGCTGGAAAGCAGGCAGGGACGTCTGAGTATGCTATTGCTCATCGAGACATCCCTCAGACCCTGACTGAGAAACGACGCAACAATAAGCAATGTACCAAGTGTGGGAGAGAAGGACACTTCTGGAGACAGTGTTCGGTTGCCTCTCCTGTTGTACATGCTGTGAGGAATACCGCGGGAGTGAAACGGTCACGACCAAAGGCGGAATCCTCTACTAGTGGCAATAAGCGATTAAAGCGCATTGAAGCGTCTCGACCGCCGCCATCTGGCCCCAAGCTCTTAGAAGCCTGCAAACCCTCACCTACCATTATGGAGGTTGATACGGGTGATGAACTAGGTAAGAACCTAACCCTATGAAGAAATTGATAACGGCTAATTTTCTAGACCTGTGAAGGTCTACTGGAAATAAAAAGTCGCTCCAGGGACGGATTTAAGGTAAGAACCCATCCGCGATGACCAGCTCTTCGGCGCTGACGAAGTCTTTGATACAGGAATGTTGAAAGACTACCTCGTCACGTAGATGTTATGGTCGCACGCGGTGCTTTGGTTTCTTTCTTTTGGTTCTTGGGTTCCGTTAATTCTTAAGGATGTTTATGATTAATTCATGTTGGACATTTCGGGGAAGTTACTTTCAGGTTTTTCTTTGATTAAGCATTCTGCTCCGAGGGGTCGCTCTGGAAAATGGGAACCGCGCAACATTCGGATGGGGCACAAAGATGCCCTGTTTGGCACCGGTTGACTGGACGTCTCCGGAGAGCAAATGTGTTTCTTGTCTTATATGGGTCGTTTGTCTTGTACTTTGGAATTGGTCTTAGGTTATTAGTCTTGAATAAAAAGTTACGTTTCAAGTTTACCTGAGGAGGGTTTAGTACCCGAAATCATGCTGGCGTGATAGTAAACAGCACTCCAATTTCCTTTATTGAGTAAACTATTCTTGAAAACGTTTACCGACCCATTGTGGCCGCTCTTGTGTCGAAAGGCAAGAGACAAGCAAGAATGAGTACAAAGAGACAAAGTAAAAAGGCGCGGCACTCTAGCCCACCCAAACATAGCAAGTCCATTCACCTACGAGTGACACTAGACTGGCGCATAGGGTGTAGGCAAGTAAGTGCTGAAGCGCTATTGTTATTAGATAGTGGAGCTACTGGCCCAGTGCTAAGTAGTAAGTGGATTAAGAGTACTCAAGCTCCTTGTGTACGGAGAAGAATCCAGACTCCAATACACGATGCAAGTGGAAATCGCATACCGGGATCTGGTCTTCATTATACCAAGTCATTGGATCTGAAGATAGGCGATCACGTGAATGGTATGCGTTTCGAGGTAGCAGATATGGCTGACACTCGTGTCGATGGCTATCTACCTATGTCGTGGTTAAAGGACCACAACCCAGACATTGATTGGAAAGTAGGATCACTAACCTGGCGCTCAGATTTTTGTAAGGCGAATTGCCTAACAAAGCAGAGGCGGTTAGTTTATATGACGGACGAGAAACTGTTAGCCGAAGATCCCGAAAATGTATATTTTCTTGGGACGGTACAGTTCTCGGATGATAAAGGCGAAGATGTCACAGTCCAACTCCTACCAGAGTATAAGGACTTTGGCGATATTTTCAGTCAAGAAAACATCGATGCGTTACCGGAACATACAAAGTATGATCATAGAATTGATCTGATTCCGGGAAGTACTCCGCCCTTCGGGCCTATCTATCCACTAGCGGAGAAGGAGCGTAAGGCGCTCCGTGAGTTCGTAAATGAAATGTTACGAACGGGGAAGATAGCACGATCTACTTCCTCATCCTCGGCTCCTATACTTTTCGTACCAAAACCAGATGATACTTTAAGATTGGTAATAGATTACCGAGGGTTGAATAAGATCACGGTGAAGAACAGATATCCTCTCCCGTTGATGAATGAGTTGCGAGGCAGGCTGTCAAAGGCTACGGTATATAGCTTGATGGACCTGAAGAATGGGTATTGGGGAATCCGGATGGCCGAAAAGGCCGTCGGAGATACTTACTCGCATGAGGAACTCACAGCCTTTCGCAGTGAGTTGGGATTACATGAATTTAAAGTGATGCCCTTTGGGCTATGTAATGCCCCCGCCACCTTCCAGAGCATGATAAATGACATATTTCGAGATATGGTGGGTGAAGGAGTCGTCACGTATATGGACGATATCCTGATTTACTCAGAGACAATAGAAGAACATGACTCTCTGGTCAGGCGAGTAATGGAAAGGTTACGGAAGCATCGACTATGTGCGAACATAAAGAAGTCGTTCTTCCATAAAAGTGAGATAGAGTTTCTCGGTTATAGGATATCCGAAAAGGGGATATCTAGGACAACAAAGAAGGTGGATACCATCTTAGATTGGAAACCACCAACTAGCGTCGTCGGAGTCCAAAGTTTTATGGGCTTCGCTAACTTCTATAGAAGTTTCATAGAGGGTTTTAGCAAGATAGCGAAACCTTTGACAGACCTTACTAAGAA
>LN891015.1:14852-49164 GCA_900010015.1 Tuber aestivum | reverse complement strand
TTTTACAAGAGTTGTGTTCGAGAGATTCGAAGTTTGGTGCGGTTGCATCCTTAGGAACCATCTACCTGAGGGAGCCCCCGTTACATAGCAAGACGTCTGGACACATGGCAAATTATAATAACCTTGATAGATACGCCAAAAGCACTCAGGCGTACGGTCATAATTTGTTTATCATGTGAAGTATTACATGGTAAAGTTATATGAACTGCCACTGCTACAAGGCGCAGCAGCTATCCCACGTAGAGTAAATTATCTTCTGGAAGGAGACTGGTTCAGGTACGACCCAAACGGGTATGAGGGTTGTTACCACAACAACTAGCAATGGCTAATGGATACTACGACTAACGATATATGAATTTGGACAGCGTCTGATCCTGCAATTCCTTGCGCCCCAGATCCCCGAGGCCATATATGGCAAGTACTTTGCCAGAAAGAAAATGCAAGGCGGGATAAATGCGGAGTTCCTATCTAGGATCAACGGAACTATGATCTGCTTGACTTGCGCTATACAATGCCACAATCTTCAGGCATGGCAAACGGGTAAGTACGAAGAGCGGAAGGACATCAAGCCTGATCATGTTATGGGTAAGAATCTCAGGATATTCTAGTGGGCCGTAGTGAAGGAGTCTGGCTAACCCATGACCCACTTAAGACCGCTTGGCATACCAGAGGCAAACATGGCAGAGATTCCCCGCGCAGATGCAGGAGCTATTTGGCCAAAACATTCGCTAAATCATCACTGGAAAGCTCCAGCAACGATACGGGATTTAGAATGATCGAGTTGAAGGGTATGATGATGACGTTAACACTGTAAGCGCAGAGCTCGAGCACAGGAAATCCAACCAGGCTCCAAGCCAATCCTGGCGGGGTAGACAGACAATGACCGACTACCCTCTAGTGGCCTTTTTGGGGGGCCAGGGCAGCCGGAAATAGTTGCAGCATGACGATGTTGCTTCCGATTTTAGCCAGACAGCCATTGGACAGGCTCTTGGCTTTCATGATTTTGAACAACATAGTCCAGACGATACACCAGAATACATGGAACGTCCGACGTCGGGGAGCATGGGCAGTCCATGTATTTCATCGGGTGTCTCGCTTAGCCTGGATGATTCACAGTCGGGGCAGGTGACCGCTATAGAAGGACAGTAGGAAGGGAATTTTGATTGAGAGAGGGGGCAACAGGTCGGTGGGACCAGGATCGAGACTCGGCTCAATGGGGCGCATATGGGTACCGGTAGTGCTGGTGGGATCGCAAGCTTCAATAGCGCCTAGTGTACTCAATAGATTAAAATGGCGGGCCAGTGTGACGCCGTACAATAGTAAATAGAGTATATGCAGTACATATTGAGACCAAATTGGAATCTGATGTGGTTACCGAAAGTCCCAGAACATATGGAGTACATTCCAATTACGGCGAGAAAATCCCAATGACGTCAATTGAAAATTTGAAATCAGGATGTAAGAGGTGGGTAACATAGGCCTCGGGGCACACGGGAGTAGTTCTTCGAAGTCGTGAGACACAGGAGCAGGGACCGGAACTTGGGAGGAGGAGAGCAGACAAGACATGCGGTAGGAGGCAACTGATAGAGATTAGGTCATCCAAACAGAATTGGCTTTACAGGGACAGGATTGAAACACGGGGGTAGGGTTGATGGGCGTCAAGGCGAGAGGCGGAAGCAGCAGAGATTTTCCAGACGCACAGCAGGCGTGGCGGGATAGCCATGACACCGGGCAGGAGGTCCAGGGGTGTCTGGACGGCAGCCGGGAGTAGTAAGGGCGTCAGGCCGCCAGGCAGGAGTACTAGGGGCATTGGGACGCTAGGGGGGCAACAGCGTGGATTGTCAGGACGCCCGGAACTGAGCTAGCAAGGGGTCACAATGCAGGGGCGTTAGAGTCCCGTGTGTCCGGTGAGTGTCAGGCTGCAGTAGGGGGCGGATGCAAAGGTCAGGAAGCAGGAACAGCTTCAGCTAACGTCCTGACTAACGGTTTGCGTCCTGTAGGTCCTGTGTATCTGACACACAGGAGGCACAGGACGTAAGAGTAAATGTTTGCTGATGTATGAAGGTCCATTGGTAGTAGTTCTTGTCCTTAATCTCTTTAAAGGAGATGGGTGGTAACGCCTATTTCTACAGGTGTGCATCATTCAAGTAACTAAGAGAATATATAAGGGAAAACATGATTGTCGACATGTTTGACCTTAACATAAGTAGGAAAACATAAGTGCGAACATGTTTGACCCTGAAGAACTGCCATGGAAATTCTATAAAACATGCGTGTATTTGATGTGGTGTGGATGGATAAACTGTAAGAAATAAACCTAAACACCAGATAAGAAAGCACGCCACAATCCCTAATTGTATCATAAAATATCAGATGAAATATCTATAATATATACTCCAGCTATAGTAATGATCAGAATTAAGAAATAATACTAAGCAGAGAAATATACGATATTATTAAGGAAAATATACATATGAAACGAATTAGAAAATTCAACAGCCTCGACAACATTACCGCGCCCCCGAAGGGTCTGAGGTGTCAGCGCACTCTAGCAGAAATCTCCTATATGCACATCACTTCCGGCGAGGTGTTTACCAATACACCTGACGGAGCGAAAACTTCTGCACATCGGTGTCTCGTCAGTGGCTGACTGTCGCGACACCTAGGAAAATTAACTAAATGACTTCTTTCCCATGTGCTATGACCTATGCAAGTACCCATTGACATCACCTGTCGTCCAGTTAAGTTCTATCTGTCATGATTCCGAACTTAGAAGGTCTGCGACCCTTCCACTGAAAGCTGTGGCAGTGGCGGGACCTGTGGGCACTACCCCTGGTCCCTTACCCCCGACACACCATTTACTATAATAAGTATCATGCTATTAGAGTCCTCAAACAACCCACAAAGAGCATCCGGCAAAGGGGCACGTATAGGCTTGATTGGTGTAAAACCTTCCCAGATGTCTCCTGCACTAGCCAGGACTACTCTGGGGACCCCTCTGGATAGCTTACGCTAAGTCCATCAGTTTTGGACCGTGTTACTCTGTTCTTTTTGGAGAAGGTACCTGACCTTCTCACCTTGGCCCCCTTGTATATCCTACTAACAGCTTCCTGTCGGACAGATGGCAGTGACGTATACAGTGTTATGGACATGTCTCCATAGACTCCATTTAACTAGTAAGACAGCAACTCCATCCACTTTGGCCCACGATGCCCGGGGGTGAACCCTGGGGCCACAGGTACCTGTTAGGAATGATCCTGCCAAGTTACAGTTTGATCAGAGCACTATAGCTCTTCCTGTAGTCTTCTGATCAATCTGCACGCAAGTGCCTGTTGATTGTCATTGCGTAACAAACAATCCTAACATTTCGGAAAATTCCTCCAAGAATATTTCCGACAGAAGGTAGGGTAATAGTGTCCTAAAGGTAGGGTAAGTATGTCCATGGTGACATGAAACCGGTCTCCATAGTAGGGTAACATGACGTCCTTAGACAGGGTAAACTTACCTGGCCCTCTGACCTATTTTTAGGCCAGAGTAGACATAGTCGCTTTACTTCCGCTACTTAGGTACCCCTATTCCTTAAGTATCTTCTGTCCCTTAGGATACTATCCTAACCATTGGATATCCCTCGGACATGCACTCACATGCCTCCCCAGTCTACCATATGACCTCTTGGTCTTATGTATGTGCATAGACTTAGGTTGCCATAGCTCTATAACATAGGGTCGATACATCACTCCCCTCTTCTGGAAGGACCGACCCAGTCCGCTAATATCGTCTTTTATTTCCCCAGTTCAGTTCACCCTCAACCCTATGGTCTCTTGGCTTATGGGGGTACCGATGGTGGAAATCCTTCATGGCTTTCAAGCCAGTGCCTTCAAGCATCTCATATGGCTCCCAAGAGTTCTCCTCTGCGCCATAGCCTTCCCATGAAACTAGGTACTGTACGAAACGGTTTGGACATTTTGCTTTCATATTGCCGTACCATTGACTGTCTACAACTGCCTCCATAACATAGCTGGACTTATTGTCTACTATCTCTGGGACTGGGACTTCCTTAGTCATTTTACCACTTGGGTCTTCACAATAGGGTTCTAAGAGTCCGACATTGAATATCGGGTGGATTGACCGCCGGGCAGGCAATTGGAGTTCATAAGCTCGACTACTAACCTTGCGTTTGACCATGAAGTGTCTAAACATTCGGTGGTCTAGCTTTTCCATAGGTGGCTTGGTGCAGATGTTCTTGCGATTTAGCATTACACAGTCAGCCTTCTTTGCCCTGCCATTTGTCACATCTTCCACTGTAACTTATTCTGGCAATGGCAACCTTTTTTGGTTGTGCCATTTCTATTGTCACTCTTGACCTCGCTTAAGTGTATCTCGGACTTCTTGCCAGACACCTTCCCAATTCTTTACCAATAGCTCCCTACTGGGATAAACACCTTGTTGCTCCGAGACTGTACCCGACCAGTTGGTCCAAGGATTATAGCCATGGTTGATCTCAAACGGAGATAACTTGGTCGACTCTGAAGTGGATGTATTGTATGCATACTCCGCCAATGGTAGTAGCAATGCCCAATCATCCTGCTGGTATGAACAATAATTCCTTAAGTATTGTTCCAAGGTCTGGTTCACCCGCTCAGTTTGCCCATCAGTCTCACGGTGGAAAGTGGTTGCTAACCGTAGTTTCAATTGCAATTGTTGCATCAGGCACATCCGAAACTTAGATGTGAATCAGCTATCTCTGGCAGAGATAATAGATTCTGGGAGCCCATGGAGCCGCCATACCTCCTTCAGGAATATCAAGGCCAGATGCCTTATTTGGATTTCTGTAGCCAAAGGTATAAAGTATACTATCTTCAAGAATCTATCCATGATTACCCAAATTTTGGTATACCCTTCTGATTCCGGTAGTGCTACTATGAAGTCCATTGAGATGTCCGTCCAGGGCCTCAATGGTACTCCAACAAGTTCTAACAAGCCAAAGTTCTTATGCTTAACGGATTTGTTCCGTTGAAAGACATCACATGTACCAATGTAGTCTGTAATGCTCTCATCCATCTTTGGCCAAAAGAAATTAGCCCTAACCCTGCCTACTGTCTTGTATGTCCCAAAGTGTCCTGCTATACTGGAGTCATGCTCGGCCTCCATGATCCTATCCTTCAGCTCCTATGAGTACAGAATATACTACCTATTCTTATATAGGAGAAGGTCTCTCTCTATGGTAAGATTCTTGTATAGGAGAGTATTTCTTTCTATCGTCAGGTTGCGGTCGACACCTTTGTCTCCTGCTAACACAGCCTTTAAGTCCCTCATATAGATGGGATCCTTTTTTGCAGCAGTGCGCAACGCATCCAAAAACGCTGATTGTAACAAATAGCCTTGACAGGCTGCCAATGAATGAGGATGTAAGAGATCTCGCTCTTGTCCCATAACTCATTGTCTGGGGCGAAAAAATGGTGTTTGTATTTCTGACAGAGAATTACTTCTCCCTGCAGGGCAGTGGTCACCATGCCTTGACAGTGCATCTGTCTTCTTGTTCAGCCTTGCTTTACGGTAAACTACCTTAAAATTGAATGGCTGCAGGAATTCTGCCCAGCAATGTTGCCAGTGGTTGAGGGTCTTAGTACTATTAAAGTACTCCAAATTCTTGTGATTGGTGTAAACCGAGATCTCTCCCTCTACTGACCTAAACACATATTCCCATTCCTTAAAAGCTGCCACTATAGCAGTCATTTCCTTGTCATGTACATCATAATTTATCTCAGCTGGGTGGAATTTCCTACTATGAAAGGCCACTGGGTACCACTTCTCATCCTCACAGAACTGAGGAAGTACGGCATCTAATGCGAGGTCACTTGCGTCCGTCTCCAGTTGAGTCTGATGGGCAGGATGGAAGTGTGCTAGGATTGGTTCTGAGGTAAAGGCTTTCTTCAATTTATTGAATGCCCTTCCACAAGCCGGGGTCCAGTCAAATTTGACATCCTTCTTAGTCAGGTCAGTCAAAGGTTTCACTATCTTGCTAAACCCTTCTATAAACCTTCTAGAGAAGTTAGTAAAGCCTATAAAACTCTGGACTCCTAAGACGCTAGTCCGTGGTTTCCAATCTAAGATGGTATCCACCTTCTTTCTTATTATAGATATTCCCTTTTCGGATATTCTATAACCCAGGAACTCTATCTCAATTTTATGGAAGAACGACTTCTTTATGTTTGCACATAGTCGATGCTTCCTCAACCTCTCCATGACTTGTCTTACTAGAGAGACATGTTCTTCAATTGTCTCAGAGTCAATCAGGATATCGTCCATGTAAGCGACAACTCCTTTATCCAGCATATCTCGCAATATATCATTTATGATACTCTGAAAAGTGGTGGGAGCATTACATAGCCCAAAGGGCATCACTTTGAAGTGACGTAATCCCAATTCAGTGTGAAAGGCTGTGAGTTCCTCATGCGAGTGAGTATCTCCTATAGCTTTCTCACCCATTCGGATTTCCCAATACCTATTTTTCAGGTCCATTAAGCTATACAGCATAGCTTTTAACATCCTGCCTCGCAACTCGTTCATTAGCGGGAGACGATATCTATTCTTCACCGTGATTTTATTTAGTCCTCGGTAATCTATCACTGTAATGGGGGCTCCCTCAGGTAGATGGCTCCTAAGGATGCGACCCCACCAAACTTCGAATCTCTCAAACACAGCTCTTGTAAAAGTGTAAGAATAAAAGTAAACGGTAAAACTTCATATCGTTAAGCTCAGGCTTATCTCAATTAAAGTCTCTCAAGAGGATGTTGATTGTGTCGGGGTAGGAGAGTTCTCGTATAATCTTTAAGTAGTCAGACTTATACCAAAAACTCCGCTATCAGGTTACCCTGACCAACTTGAGTATGCCCTTCTCTGTAAGGGTTGCCCCGGCACCATTACCGTGTCCCCGAAGGGCCATAGGTGTCAGCGCACTCTAGCAGAAATCTCCTTTATGCACATCAGTTTCTGTAAGGTGTTTACCAATACACCTGCCGGAGTGAAAACATCTGCGCATCGGTGTCTCGTCAGTGGCTAACTGTCGAGACCCTTAGGGGAGGTAACTAAATGACTCCTTTCCCATATGCTATGACCTATGCAAGCACTTGTAGACATCAGCTGTCCTCCGGCTAAGTTCTATCTTTCTTGATTGTGAACTTAGGGGGTCTACGATGCTCCCCAGGAGAGCTGTGTGGGTAGTGGGACCCACAGGCGCGACCCATGGTCACTTACCCCCGGCACACCACTCACCCTGATAAGTGTCATGCTATTAGAGTCTTCAAACAACCCACAAAGAGCCTACGGCAAAGGGGCACGTTTGTGCTTGATTGGTATAAAACCTTCCCAGATGTCTCCGGCACTACCCGGCACTTCTCTGGGGACCCTTCCGGATAGCTCACGCTAACTCCGTCAGCTTTGGTCCGTTTTACTCCGTTCATTTTGGAGAGGGTACCTGACCTTCTCACCTTGGCCCCCATATATATCCTGCGAACAGCCTCCGGTCGGACGGACGGCGACGACGCATACTGTGTTATGGACATGTCTTCATAGATTCCATTTAACTAGCATAACGGCAACTCCACCCATTTTGGCCCATGACGCCCGGGGCGAACCCTGGGGCCGCAAGTACCTGTTAGGAATAATTCTACCAAGTTACAGCTTGTTCGGAGCACTATAGCTCCTCCCGTAGTCTTCCGATCAAAGTGCAATCAAGTGCCCGTCGATCGTCATTGCGTAACAAACAATCCTAACATTTCCCGAAATTCCTCTGATAACATTTCTGACGGAAGGCAGGGTAATAGTGTCCCAAAGATCGGGTAAGTATGTCCATAGTGACACGAAACCTGTCTCCATGGTAGGGTAACGTGACTTCCTTGGGTAGGGTAAACTCACCCGGCCTTCTGACCTATCCATAGGCCAGGGCAGACATTGTCACGTCATTACCACTACTTAGGTACACCTATTCCTTAAGTACCTTCTGTTCTTAGAGATTTCCGCACCATTAGATATCTCTCGGATATGCGCCTGCATATCCGCCTCGTCTACCATCTGACTTCTTGGTCTTATGTATGGGCATAGACGTAGGTTGCCATAGCTCTATATCGTAGGGTCGTTACAATCACCAATCTCAGAGTACCATCTTGTTTTGGTACAAAAAGTATAGGAGCCGAGGATGAGGAAGTAGACCGTTCCATCTTCCCTGTTCGTAACATCTCATTTACAAACTCCTCAAGAGCTGGTTACTCCTTTACCGATATCGGATAGGTAGGCCCGAAGAGAGGGGTACTTCCAGGAATTAAATCAATTCTATGATCATACTTTGTATGTTCCAGTAGTGTTTCTATCCTTTCTTGACTGAAAATCTCTCTAAAATCCTTATACTCCGGTAAGGGTTGGACCTTCACATCTTCACCGTTCTTATCCGAGAACTGTACCATCCCTAGAAAATACACATTTTCTGAATCCTCGGCCAACAGTTCTTCATCGGTCATGTATACCAATAGCCTCTGCTCTTTCAGGTAGTTTGCCTTACCGAAATCTGAGCGCCAGGTCAGTGATCCTACTTTCCAATTTATGTCGGGGTTATGATCCTGCAACGATAACATTGGATGATAGCCATCGACTCTAGTGTCAGTGATATTTGCTACCTCGAAGCGCATACCATTCAGGTGATCACCTATCTTCAAGTCTAATAATTTGGTATAATGAAGACCTGATCCTAGTATGTCGGTACCGCTTGCATCCTTTATTGGAGTATGAATCCTTCTTCGTACACAGGGAGCTTGGGTACTCTTAACCCATTGACGACTTAATACTGGGCCAGTAGCTCCGCTATCTAGTAGCAACAGCCCTTCGGCACTTACATGCCTACACCCTGTGCACCTGTAACGGACAGGGTCTGAGTGTTGGGTAGCCTAAGACACACCACGATCAGGGCAGGCAGGATTCTGGAGATGAGGTCTCGGTACAGGGGTACAACTGAAGCGAGTTGGATGAGGTTCGGGGTTCAGAGGTTCAGGGTCAGGGTTCCGGGGTTCGAGAGGACGCCGGATAATAGAGGGTGTAATTCCTAGGTAGAGGTGTCCAAATAATATCTAAGTTTGTTTATACTCGTCACGCCAAAACATGGCTTATGATCGAGCACCCCCCCGACATGAGCTTAATGCCGGTCAGGATCCACCGATGGTTCTAGAGCCCTGCTACCCCCGCTAAAAAAAGCCAACTAAATAGAAGATACCAATCCTCCATCCCTGTACCATTAACCACCTCAGTGAGCGAGCACCAACACTAAAGCTAAAGTACAAGTCCATCAACAGTCCAGCATCCATCCACTCCACCTAGCCAGGCCACGGAAATCCCAGTACAATCAATAAATCACTACCACTGGCAGCCTTGCCCCAGCCTCGCACCTAAAATCCTCATAATATCATAACGAAATAAATCCACCAAAGTCAACCCCACCCGGCACCCAAGAAAGCATTCCAATACTGTCTCTTGGAAGGGCTATGACAAAGGGGCGGTACAAAGCCAATCTCCGCTAAGCAATAAATCGAGACAGGTCTAACAGCCATACCCGTTGCACCGTAATAGCTACACAATTGAGGGGATCTCCCTGCTAAACTGGTACAGCATGCCTTGCTTTGAAATCATGAGCTCAGGCGGCTCCGGGCCCTTTCGGGCCCGCCTCAGAGGTCAAACAGCTATCCCAGTGAATCAGCGGTGCAGAATCGAACTGCATGCGTACAGTTCCCAGACACAGGAGTCCCGGGAGGGTAAACATCCGACCCGCTGTCTCTTATCATAGCCGGCCGCACAAGCGTTAGCACTAGGGACAACTTCGGGGACTCACCTTGTTAGCCTTCCTCTTGGTCAAGGCCAGGGTCGCAAGATAACATGCCACCCGATAAGGGGTATCTCTCCTGTGAACCACACCGAAGATCCTGAACCGGCTTCAGCTCCTTCCCTCCCAGCAACAGAGGACGACTGCAATTCGGGATCGATTTTTAACCTCGAGTGGCTGGCCCTCTGTGGAACATTTGGATGCCCCAGGGAGGCCGGTGGGCAGACTAAGGATCTTTCCTAGATATGGTAACCGTCAATGCGACCAAGAGGGGGTGTACCTCCCATTGGCCCCGCAGGCAACAGCGGGTGTCCAGAACTATCATTGTCTTTGCTCCTTGAGCCCCTTCTGGGTGAACCAGATAATGCGTTTCATACACACCCTCACCCGCCGTAGCTGAAATAAATGCGAACCCTCACTCCCACCACAGTGGAATTCAGAGCTAGACTTGGCATTGGCCCTCACCTGCGCATGGCATGTTGTAGATAAAATGGGACTGGCACGTGCATCCGTCCTGTCATGCCCAAAGACACACGTAGAACCAAAGTCCTAGTGCAATGCGCCAATGACCCAGCCTCAGAGGAATGACCCCCCTTCGCTATGCTGCAGGGTATGGGCTGCACCACATTACCCATGGCCAACTGTGCCATGCCATTCTTACCATCCGCCTGGATGTTGAATGACTAACCAAACTCCAGAGCATCGGGCCCCTCAACCGGGCCATGCCAGCCTGCACAGAGCCGAGAGGTGACCTATCCGAGTGCTAGCAAGACATACAACCCAAGCTGATTACCCATGCTTGGGGGGCCCACATTCAAAGTAGGTAGCATCCTGGTCAGTTAGTTTTCAGGTCAGCATACGGGGGCATTCCCTCTCTTGGTAAACACAGGATCGCCCCATGAAACCCTCCCCGCAGCCTTTGACATGACCCAAGACGCCCCTAGGGCACTATCGTTATAGGTCTCCCACCCTATGTTGAAACAACCATATCAACCTCTTCTTCATATTCCTCCAAGGCCTCAGATTTGTGAGTATCTGGATGGGGGCGAGAAGGGCAAATAGGCGAATGGGATTCGTGTGGGCCATCATAGTTTATACACCTAAGTGTGGCATGGCTGCAAGCATGGCCGCGAAGACGGCAGGTAGCAGTAGGGCAGGAGTGATCCCCAGTAGGGTGAGGAAGGATGCACCAGCGGCAGGAAGGAGGCAGGATGCATTTGACGCTATGGTGGCCGGACGTGTGACAGTTGGCACACTGGGTGGATTTGTTGAAGCATAAACGGCGTTCGGTATGGTAGGTGTTGCAGAAGGCAGAGAGGTGTTTGCCAACAAAAGAAGGAACCTTAGGTCCGTTGATGGAAATAACAATGGTTGAGGCAAGTTTGCCGATGCATGCTATGTCTGAGGTAAGCCACCGAGGCTGTTTGGTAAGAGATAAGCCTGAGTTAAAGGTGGTAAGTTCTTGGGCAAGCAATGCCAGAGGGGTGGAGGTAGCAATGCCATGTACCAGAAGCTGGGTGGCAGGGGTATCAAGGTGGATAGTAGAGGCACCAGGAATGAGGAGCAAAAAGGTACCAACTTTACTGTTGACAGTGGTCGCTCTAACTGTGTCCATGGTAGTGAGGGTGACATGTCCGTCCAAAAAGAAGACAGACTGGATGAGAATAGAGGCCAGGGCCTGGTTGATGCTGTTGCATAGCTGTACAGCAGTCGGGGTAATGGGGGCAGCGTCTCTTTTAATGATGAGCCGACGCTCGCACATGGTGAGGCCCTTTTTCTTGTCGGTAAGGGGCTTAACTGAGAGAGAAGAGGGTTTGGCTGGCTTGGGGCCAGGCTTTAGGGGTTATTGAGAAGGCTTCCTTGCCCTCCTAGTGATGGTAGCCCAAGAAGGGGGAGCTGCCAGACCAGGAGGTAGGGTATGGGGAAGGGTGGAGGGTAGAGGAGGGACAGAGAGCTGCTCTGTAGTATCGGTAGTAGGAGGTGTCGGCGAGGCAGTGGTAGGAGCAGGCTGAGGTAGAGTGGAGGTGCGAAGGGCATCCAACTCCTCAGTGAGGGCGGTAATGTGCTCAATTAGCCTATCGGTCGCCTTCCTGTAGTCTTCGTGCAAAATTTGCGTCATGTAGATTAGGACAGGAAAGGCTTTTCCAAAAGTAAGGGGTGATTCAATCTTCTGTGCCTCTGCCAACTCCTCAAATATTTTCATAAAGGCGCTGTTAGAACCTTCATAGGCATCTGCTGAGTATCGTATACTTGTGGTGGTGCCACTGTGTAGTCGTTTAAGCAAGGGAGGGCCCTGAGGCCGAAAGATAGGTAATGGCCATACCTGTGAAGCGCCGTCAGGCTGTGTAGAAGGTTGCAGAACGAGAGGGGGTGATGACCCCATGATGGAGATGATGAGGAGAAACTTTGACCCCGGTCGGGCCAAAGAAAGATATCGTGGTGGATAAGATAATTCCCTGGCACGTAAGAAAAGGTGTCCAAATTATATTTAAGTTTATTTATACTCGTTGTGCCAAAACATGGCTTATGATCAAGCGCCTCCCCGACTGGATCTTAACACTGGCCGGGATCCACTGATGGGACTGGGGTCCTGCTACCCTGGCTAAAAACAGGCAACTAAATACAAGATACCAGTCCTCCGTCCCCGTACCGGTAACCACTCCAGTGAGCAAGCACCAACACCAAAGCTAAAGTACAAGTTCATCAACAGTCCAGCATCCATCCGCTCCACCTATCCAGGCCACGGAAATCCCAGCACAATCAATAAATCACTACCACCGACAGCATTGCTCCGGTCTCGCACCTCTTATCCTCATAAAATTCATAACAAAATAAATCCAACATCATCAACCCCACCTGGCACCCGAGAAGGTGTTCCAGCACTGTCCCTTGAAAGGGCCATGACAAAGGGGCGGGACAAAGCCAGTCTCCCCTGAGCAATCAGTCGAGGCAGGCATAAAAGCCCACCCCTTATACCATAATAATCAACCCAAGACACCCCTAGGGCAATATCCTTATAGGTATCGCAACTTATGTAGAGCTAACCATATCCACCTCTTCCTCATATTCCTCCCAAACTTCAGACTCTTGGGTGTCTGGACGGGGGCGAGAAGGGCAGACAGGCGAGTGGGATTTGTGTGGGCCATGACAGTTCACACACCAGGGTGTGGTATGGCTGCAGGGACGGCCACGAAGGCAGCAGGTAGTGGTAGAGCAGGAGTGATCCCCAGTAGTGTGAGGGAGGGGGCACCAGCGGCAAGAAGCAGGTGAAATACATTTGATACTATGGTGGCCGAACTTGTGGCAGTTGGTACACTGAGTGTATTTGTTGGAGCGCAGGGGGCGCTCGGTACTGTAGGTATAGGAGAAGGCGGAGAGGCGCTTGCCAATGAAAGAGGGAGCCTTAGGTCCAGTGATGGAAATAACAACAGGTGAGGCGAGTTTGCCAATCCGTGCTAAATCAGAGGTGAGCCACCTTGGCTGCTCAGTAAGAGATAAGCCTGGGTTGAAGGTAGTGAGTTCTTGGGCAAGAGATGCCAGAGAGGTAGAGGTGGCGATGCCATGTACCAGGAGCTGGGTGGCAGGGGTATCGAGATGAATGGTAGAGGCACCTGGAATGAGGTGCAAAAAAGTTCCGACTTTGCTGTTGACAGTCATAGCTCTAACAGTGTCCATGGTGGTGAGAGTGACATGTCCATCCCGAAAAGAGACAGACTGGATGAGAGTAGAGGCCAAGGCCTGGTTGATGCCGTCGTATAGCTGTACAGCAGTGGTAGTGAGGGGGGCAGCATCTCGTTTGATGATAAGCCGATGCTCGCGCATGGTGAGGCCCTTTTTCTTGTCGGTAAGAGGCCTAGCAGAAGCAGAGGAGGATTTGGCTGGCTTAGGGCCAGGCTTTGCAGGTTTCTGAGAGGCCTTCCTTGGCCTCCTGGCAACCGTAGCCCATGAAGGAGGAGGTGCTGGGCCAGGAGGTTGGGTATGGGGAAGGGTATGGGGTAGGGGAGGAACAGAGGGTTGCTCTGTATTGTCTGTAGTAGGAGGTACCAGCGGGGCAGTAGTATGGGCAGGCTGAGATAGAGTGGAGGCCCGAAGGGCATCCAACTCCTCGGTTAGGGCGGTGATGTGCTGGGTTAGCCCATCAGTCACCTTCCTGTAGTCTTCGTGCAAAATTTTCATCATGTGGATTATAATAGAGAAGGCCTTTCCAAAAGTGTTTGGTGCTGTGTATCCCTGTGACTCAAAGAACTCATCGAACATGCTCATGAAAGCCCCGTTGGGCTTATCAAAGTCATCCTGTGAGTGTTGTGGTAGACTTGTAGTGGTGCCACTGCGTGGCTGTTTAAGTGAGGGGGGGCCATGAGGCCGAAAGATAGGTGATAGCCGACTCTACGAAGCCCCGTCAGGCTGCGTAGGAGGTTGCGGAATGAGAGGAGGTGAAGACCCCATGATGGAAGTAATGAAAGGAAACTTTGACCCCGGTCAGGCCAAAGAGAAGGTATTGTGGTGGATAAGATAATTCCCTGGCATGTAAGAAAGGATGTCCAAATAATATCTAATTTTATTTATACTAGTCGCGCCAAAATATGGCTTCTGATCTAGTCCCCCTCCGGCCAGGAGTAAGCGCGAGCCGGATATCAACTAAATACAAGATACCAAACCTCCGGCCCCCTACCGCTAACCACCCCAGTGAGCAAGCATCAACACCGAAGCTAAAGTACAGGTCCATCAACACTCCGGCACCCACCCGCCCCAGCTCGCCAGGCCATGGGAATTCCAGCACAAATAAAAAATCACTACCACTGGCAGCACAGCCCCGGTCTCGCACCAAATCCCTCATCACACTCATCCAACAAATGAAATCCACCTGCATCGTACCCCACCCAGCACCCAAGAAAGCGTTCCAGTACTAGTCCCCCGGGAGGGCCATGACAGTGGGGCGGTACGAAGCCAGTCTCCCCTAAGCAATCTGTCGAGGCAGGCATGGCAGCCAAACCCCTTGCACCATAATAACAAACCCGAGATACTCCTAGAGCCGGCACCTCGGTCACCAAAATCAACTTAGAGCGCCCCACAAACCAGGGCCCCAACACAAACACAAAGTAAATATAAAGGGTGCGATGACAGACCATGAAGGCCAGTGGGGCCTATCTCCCACCCGTGGTATCCTACCCCCAACCAGCCACCCGCATCCCAACCCAATAGTCAAACAAACGAAACAATACAAATCCCAAAGAGAGCCAACCCGGTGACACCCCCAACCCTCTAGCCCAGTATGACCCCCACGTGACATTCCACCCATGGGACCAGGCGTAATAGTAACAAGGGCAAAATCGTCACCACCCTCCAACAGCAATCAACAACCATCCAAACTCCATCCAGGCCCCAGGGGGTAACAGTAACCACTAAATACCCGGAAAGGTAGCACCATGTCCCCAGTGTTATTTCTCCTGCCTAGCCCAACATGGCTCCGAGTGCATTGCCTCAAGACATCCGGCCATTGTCTGCCAGCGCCACCACAGCCCATCCGCAGCCACATGTATCAGCCACAGCCCCACAGAGCCCACAGCCCTAACGACTAGTGAAGGCTACAACATAAAGGCCAATTACCGAGGAAACATGGGGTGCAGGAAATATAGACGGGCGTCAACCTCCCAAGTCAGGAGGACAGCCCCTGGGACACCCGGTAAGGTACAACCAGGTGGGATCTGCACCAAGACGCCCCAAGGCCAAGGCAAGACCACTTCAACAGACCGAGGCCAGATACAATACGGCAGCCAACAGCCCACTCATCCACGCACCCGAGCAGCATAAGCCCAGGAAGGCAGGCATAGAATACCTAGGCCAAAGGTAATAGGCCCAGAACAACACCGTCATGACAACCAGCCTCAGAACAGTCGCAACCGTAGAGAGTAAGCACCAGCCAGGCTAAGTGAGCCGAGGAATACCACACTTGCAATGGGTGTGATCGCCAAGGCCCCCCAACACCCAACACGGCTATTGCCAAGGCCCCCATGCGAGGAAACCCAGCAGCCAATCGCCTGCCACCATCATACTCCCAACTGCAGAAGCCAAGAGAGGAGCCGTATCCACCAGGGTCAAAGGCATCCCCACCCACATCGGGGGAAAAGTAGACCCCACAACCACCCGTAACTGCCACACGAACGGAAAACATCGTGGGAATGGGAGGAAACAACATCGTAGGATTCCGACCGAGAAATATAGCCGACAGTCAGGTATCCCAACCCATAACAACAGGCAGGACCCAACCGTAAAAGTGTGATGCGATCGGTACAACGAGTTCAAGGTACAGAATGGTCATCAATCAACTCTGTAGGTGTTAGTGTCGCTGGATACAACATGTGAAACCACCCAAGGGTAGGCCTTAGAACTTCAACACGAAGAAACGAGGTGCCCGACCCTCTCAGCAACAGGGTGATCCCCCTACAACAACCACTCCCAACCATCCCAACGAATGTGAAATCCTGCGAGGCAACGAGTACTGGAAAGCCAAAACATTTTACCAAAGAGAAGACTCGCTAAGCAGAAGAGAAGGCCCTCTAGTCCATACAGCCTCACGATAGAGACGAGCTGAGGAGAGGCAAATCGAGTACCACAATACAAACAAACACCAAACAACAACTCGACCAATATCAACTTCAACCAGTAGGACTACTAGGCAAACCCAGATGACTCCCCGACAAGTATTAGAAGAAAGGCTTCATCATCGCAGCAGGGGAACGAAAGAAAAGGTGTCCAAAGGAGATTACCAGATTGCGTAAAGAGAGTAAAATATAAAGGGGTACACCCCTTTATATATAAAAGAAATCCTCCATAATCACTAATACAAAAGAAAGTCATTGGCATCATGTGCAGCTGCAATCCTTCCATCCGGTTCGGCCTTGTTCCATTACACGGCAACGCACCCCGACCACTCATACAAAGGAAATCCAATTGCGCAACCACAAAAATACAACCAATATATGCAACCAAAAATCCCATGCATGTTCCGTCTCCATAGCCGGCTGGCCGTGACAGCGCCAATCTAATCTCACCTGTAAGTGAATAGACTTACTATGTTTGGATGGGCTGGAGTGCCGCACCTTCTTGGTTTGTCTCACAGTACTTATTCTTGCTAATCTCTAGCCTTTCGACACAAGAGCGGCCACAATGGGTCGGTAAACCTTTCAAGAATAGTTTTAATCAATAAGAGGAAGTAGAGTACTGTTTACTATCACGCCAGCATCATTTCGGGTACTAAACCCTCCTCAGGTAAACTTGAAAGATAACTTTTATTCAAGACTAATAACCCAACCAATTCAACCATACAAGACAACCAATCCATATAAGACAAGAAAACACATTTGCTCTCCGGAGAAGTCCAGTCAACTGGTGCCAAACCGGGCATCTTTGTGCCCCATCCGAATGTTGCGTGGTTCCCATTTTCCAGAGTGACCCCTCGGAGCAGAATGCTCATCCAAAGGAAACCCTGAAAGTAATTTCCCCAGAAATGGGTAACATGAAACACATTATAGCATATGGAATAACAAAACCCAAGAACCAAAAGAAAAACCAAACAGCGCGTACGACCATAACATCTACCTGACCAGGTAGTCCCTCAATACTTCTGTATTGATGACTTTATCAGAACTGCAGAACTAGTCAACGCGGATTGGTTCTTACCTTAATCCGTTCCACTTGAGCGGCTATCTTTCCTTCAAGATCTTCATTTATCTAGTGAGGTTAGCCTTTGCTATCTCCTTCTTAGGATTACGTTCTTACCTTCACTGAGATCTGTATCAACCTCCATAATAGTAGGAGAAGGTTTGCAAACTTCTGAGAGCTTGGGACTAGAGGGTGGTGGTCGAGACGCTTCAATGCGCTTGAATCGTTTACTGCCACTTGTAGAGGATTCCGCCTTTGGTCGTGACCATTTCACTCCCGCGGTATTCCTCACAGTACGAACGACAGGGGAGGTTACCAAACACTGTCTCCAGAAGTATCCTTCTTTCCCACACTTGGTGCATTGCTTATTGTTGCATCGCTTATCAGTCAGGTTTTGTAGGATGTCTCTATGAGCAATTGCATACTCAGATGTCCCTGCCTGTTTTCTAGCGCAAACATTAGTGGTCTTCCGCATTTTGTCGTCCTTCCAACCCAAACCTTTCTCCTCCTTCTTAAACCTTCCCATAGGTTTAGAAGTTTCCTTCTCCTTCCTTTCTCGTAGTTTTGAAGCCATTTTATCATTTACATGACCGAAACGCTTGTTGTCTCCCAAATTATGACCAACTTGCCATAGCAAATCTAGGTAATCTTTCAGAGCTTCGGGGTGGAGTGTCTTCAGAGCCCATGATTTTCGAAGCTCGGGAGTTATCCCAGCCCTAACCACCTTATCCTTAACCTGTTGATGGTCTCTATAATTCAGCTTGTACATCAGATCGATAATCTTGTCCAGGTATGGACTGCTCTGCTTGGCGGTCATCACCAAGTTATTCCACGCGAGAACGTTCTTATCCCAATGCATGTTATCACCTCCGTGACTCTGCTCCAAATGTTCATGGAATCCTTTCTATGTTCGGAGAGGACCATTCTTGTTGAACGGCATACCTGGTCTCTTCGTAGCTTCACAGTTGATGTGAGCGTGTATTCCAAGGTCCCAGTTGCGAGCTTTGTTTTCGAGAAGAGGTATGACCAAGTTGATCTTGTCCATGTCCGTCAGACAACAATCGGAAAAGTATTCAAACTTGACTCCTACCAAGGTCTGAAAACTAGCCAAATTGGCAATTACTCCCTTGAACGTGGGAATGCCGCTTAGCTTCTCTGGCTTCCTGCATCTCAAATGTGACAAGGAACAAGGTTGGTTTTGCACCCGCTCTCGTAGTACTTCTGCCCAACGGTCATATCAATCTTTCTTCTCGTCATTTCAGCCTTCGTGGCGTGGTCCCAAAAAGGGTGTGACATCAGGTAGGGAATCGGCATCATCATCAGAGCTGTCATCAGCCTCGGAATCTCTTGGATCCCCGCCTCTAGCCCCAAAGAATCCACATCCGGGAGGTAGATTACCAACTCCGCTGCCTCTGGCGTTACCACCGAATGTTTCTCTTGGTCTCTCGTAACCATCAAATTGCTCATCATGACCACCATGATTCCCGTCATCAGGAGGACCACCTCCCAACGGTACTTGTGGCGGTACTGAGCCTGCTGGCTGGTTACTTCCCGATGGTATCAGGTTTGGCACAGCCTGCAACACAGCTAACTATTCCACCAAAGTGGGACAGGTTTCTTGGTGTTTCGGAGGTCCTTCATGACCCCGTTGCAAACAACACCCATATAGGGGTTTCCTTTTTCCTTTTCCTTTCCCTGGTCTTGTCTTACTGCCGCTAGACGGCTTTCTGGTACCTCAAGTAGTGGAGGGTAACAAAATCTATTCTGTCTTGCCCCATATCCACGACAGGTGGGGGTACAGTAGGGGCCTCATGTCGGCTGGCAGTGGGCCAAAGCCAGAAAAGCCAGCGTCATCCGAAGGTTTAACCGGTGCCGTTAGCACTTGTATTGGTGGCCGGTTGGTTTGGCTAGGGGTAGCCACGACAGGGACAGGTGTGCCTAAAGAGGCCGTAGGGGGATGAGGAGGTACGCGTATCGGTTGGAATCGTTCCACCATATTTTCAATCTGTTCCGCTAGCCGTGAACCTGGGTTCATTGCCAGCCATGTGGGCGGGGTCGGGGTTGCCACTGGTGTTGAGGCAGAGCCGCGTGGAGAAGTGTGAGGAGGGGGGACCGTAGACTTGGGTAACAGCAGAGGTACTGTCGTTACTGAAATGGAGGGAGAAGGTGACCGTATAGGTCTATTAACAGTTTGACGAGGTACCCATGGAGATGCTCTTCGTCGTGTTCCCACCATTGGACTTGCTGAGTGACATCGTGCCACTGATGTGGAAAGCCATCGAGAAGTGGCTAAGATGAAAGACAATGGTATGTCGTTTTCTTCCGTTGTTTTCAGACTTTCTATGATCCGTAAACCCAACGGACTCAATTCTGGATGCCATCTCTCATCTCTAGTGTATAGTATTAGTTGCTGAGAAAAATTACCAGCTTATCTGTCAATAGGGGTAATACAGGAGGCGCCTCTATCATCAAGACATCATTGTCTTCGTCAATCTGTTATCCCTCCTTCCAAGCCTTTTCCAACAGGTCTATCTGAATTTTCATGGCAAATTGATTGTTCAATAATGCCATAAATGCCTCCTGCTGTATCTTCATCCATCCCACCAAGCTCTCGACAATTTGTTTCCTAAATTGTTTTTAGGTCTTCTTATTCCAGTACAACAGCTTCTTTTTTACACTAGTGACTTCGAAGGTCACTTCTCATAGGATATAAGGTGCGACGTAATCGCAGAAAAATTGCGCGACGGAGATCATGGGAGGTCCTGGAATCTCCTTTCCTTCTTCGTCTTTATGAGTGAAGCCCTTCGAGACTCCATTCGCAAAGGGAATATCATTTGTAAACGACAATACTACTAGGCCTGCATCATGGAGTATCAATTCGTGACAATATTTGGGGACGTCTATTAGGGCTGCATCAAGTAGGTTCCTTGCACTGGCGCCGCCAATGCCCTTTACGTCTGCAATTATTGAGGCTCTAAAAATAGCCTCGTGTAGCGGATCGTCATCAATACCAAAGCTGCTATCCAAGTCCGAACTCAACAATTCCTCTTCCATCGTGACTGCCAAAGAAGACATGATTTCCTAACGTTGGTTCAAACTAAATCAAAAATCACGAGGTGAGTTAAGCGAGGAGCTCGGTTAACCATATACTGTAATGGGGGCTCCCTCAGGTAGGTGGTTCCAAAGGTTACAACTGCACCAAACTTCGAATCTCTCGAATACAGCTCTTGCAAAAGTGTAAAGAATAAAAGTAAATGGTGAAACTTAATATCGCTAAGCTCAGGCTTATCTCAATTAAAGTCTCTCGGGAGGATGTCGATTGTGTCAGGGTAGGAGAGTTCTCGTATAATTTTTAAGTAGTCAGACTTATACTAAAAACTACGCGATCAGATTACCCCGACCAACATGAGTATGTCCTTCTCTGTAAGGGTTGCCTCGGCACCATTACTGCACCCCCGAAGCGCCTAAGGTGTCAGCGCACTCTAGTAGAAATCTCCTATATGCACACCACTTCCTGCGAGGTGTTTACCAACACACCTGCCGGAACGAAAACCTCTGCACATCGGTGTCGCGTCAATGGCTCACTGTCGAGACGCCCCGCAAAACTAACTCAATGATTCCTTTCCCATGTGCTATGACCTATGCAAGCACCCGTAGACATCAGCTGTCTTCCAGTTAAGTTCTATCTGTCTTGATTGCGAACTTAGAAGATCTACGACGCTCCCGCGGAAAGCTGTAGCAGCAGCAGGACCCGTGGGTGCTACCCATGGTCCCTTACCCTGACACACCACTCACCGTAATAAGTATCATGCTATTAGAGTCCTCACACAACCTACAAAGAGCCTACAGCAAAGGGGCATGTGTAGGCTTGATTGGTGTAAAACCTTCCCAGTTGTCTCCGGCACTACCCAGGACTACTCTGGGGACCCTTCCGGATAGCTTACGCTAACTCTGTCAGTTTTGGTCTGTTTTACTCCGTTCTTTTTGGAGTGGGTACCTGACCTTCTCACTTTGGCCCCCTTATATATCCCGCGAACAACTTCCAGTCGGACGGACGGCTGTGATATATACAGTGTTATGGACATGTCTTCATAGACTCCATTTAACTAGTAAGACAGCAACTCCACCCATTTTGGCCCATGATGCCCGGGGCGAACCCTGGGGCCACAGGTACCTGTTAGGAATGATCCTGCCAAGATACAGTTTGATCAGAGAACTATAGCTCTTCCCATAGTCTTCTGATCAATGTGCAAGCAAGTGCCTGTCAATTGTCATTGTGTAACAAACAATCCTAACATTTCGGAAAATTCCTCCAAGAATATTTCCGATGGAAGGTAGGGTAATAGTGTCCTAAAGGTAGGGTAAGTATGTCCATGGTAACATGAAACTGGTTTCCATGTGGTAACGTAACGTCCTTAGACAGGGTAAACTTACCCGGCCCGCTGACCTATCCTTAGGCCAGCGCACACATAGTCAGTTTACTTCAGCTACTTAGGTACACCTATTCCTTAAGTACCTTCTGTCCGTTAGGATATCCTAACCATTGGATATCCCTCGGACATGCACTCACATGCCCACCTAGTCTACCATATGACCTCTTGGTCTTACGTATGGGCATAGACTTAGGTTGCCATAGCTCTATAACATAGGGTGGTTACATTATCCATTTGACATTTTATTCTTGCTCCTCCTAACTGATGGTAAAAGGACATTCCGAACCCCCACCTCTTGGTACTAAGAGAAGACAAGTACTTATTGCTGTAAACTCTGGTGTGGTTTTTAATATTTCAATTCACACCATCTACTAGTAACAAGTATATTGGGCTTTGTATAAGCTCACTTGTTTTGAGTTTTAGGCTTTAGAGGTGTTAAGTCAGGGCTATTTCACAATTGGCTATAGCAGGGACAAGTAGGTATTGATCAGATTTCCTCCTCTCCAAGCTGGTAAAAACAAAAGGAAAGATGGCGCCTAAGTTGAGGTTGAGAACCTAGATTTAGCAAAGGTGAAAAGGGTCCCCCTGTGGTGATAGAATACAATAATTGTAACTCTCGGTGCTGTCACAAACTGTGACTAAGCAAGGCAGATTTTACATAGCCCGGAATTACGAGCTATAGGTATGTTGGAATTTTACATGATGCACATTAGTGTGCCATAGGGTATTATGTTCACCTGTTCGTGACTCACAGTTGTGAGTCATACAATGTTATGACTTTCGCACATGACTCAATATATGAGTCATGGGTTTCACTCAGGTAACACGAGTTGTGCACCTGACCTGGTTATTATGTTTTGATTGGTTTTAAGTATGTTGCGCAGTAACTCATCGGAGTCGGCTGATGGATTTCACATGACTCATGGTTATGAGTTACAGGGTTCGCATGACGCGAGGTATGAGTCACACCTGGTGAAGAACTACTATATAAGGGATCACTAGGACCCCGAAGTATTAGTTCTTCACATGTTCTTCTTGTTTATTTCCTACCTTTAAGTTACTACAATAAAAACCTACCTTTACGCTCTTTAAGATTTATCTTAAGAAACCCAAGAATTATCTTTCCTCCCAACTGAGAAAACTATTTCACCTCCCACGTCGAACGATTAAGTCCTAAGCAAGGACTTAAGAAGATCACAGGAATAGGCACGATGAGATAGAAGTCGAAAGGACTTAGCTATCCACATCACATAGGCATTGGCCTAAGAAATATTACCTCAATACATATTAAGAATCGTTACCTGTCGCACCCCCGTGCCCGGTAGGATTCTTAACATTAGAACGTGTCTATAATGCGACACTTAATGATTTCACCACGGATCCTTTTGACCGAGATCAAGGAGGAGACATAGACCTATAAGACGACAGTTTAGGTCTAGGGAAATTAGAAGAAGCGCTCAGCGAAGCAAGCATACATTCAGCAAGACCAGCCAGTCCAGTCACACCTGAACAAGGTACTCCTCCAAACGAAGAGGAACCGCCTCAAACACCAAAACCTGAAAGAATATCGGGACCAGCACCCCCACCAGGCCCACCTCCGGCAGGACCAGCGCCTCCTCTGATGATTCCACGAGACGAAGTGGAACAGATAGTATGAGAGGCTATAATAGGAAAAGGGCAACAAGCCAAAGTCAAGACCCCACCACGGTATGATGGGGAAAGAAGCAAGCTATGAGGATTCATGGTCCAACTCTTGACCTACTTTGATGCAGTAGGATGGACGCAAGGCAATGACCAGGACAAAATACAATATACCCTTACTCTACTCGAAGGAACAGCCATAAAATGGATAACCCCTATCGTGGTCAGCTATAATACACTATTGAAAGACTGGGCCAGCTTCAAAGCAGTATTCGAAGTCCAATTTGCGGATATCGAATTAAGCCGATCGGCGAGAAACAAATTGGAAGAAATTTGGCAAGGAACAAAGAATGTCACTGATTACTGGTACGAGTTCCGACTACTTCAGTATGACACAGAATGCGACGAAGCCTCGGCGATGAGATGGTTCATGAAAGGTTTGAGAAGAACCTATCAAGAAGCATGGAGGTACAGCGAGGAAAACTTTACCTCGACCGAAGAGATGGCCCACTGGGCTATTCCAAAAGAAATCCAGTTTGGACAACTAGACTGGATCCAAAGGAACCAGTCTAATAGGACACAAAGCAATATTACAGATACAAGAAACCAAAATACACCTAGGAACCAGAATGGAACCTGGAGGACCACAACCTGAGGAGGAGACACTATGGACCTAGACGCCACTCAAAAAAGACCATCTGTCAACCGCGCAAAAGACGAGTACCTGCGACGACGAAACAACAATCTATGTCTAAGATGTGGAATAGGAGGGCACATGATCAAGGATTGCAAACGACCTGCCAACCAAGCTCCAAATCAAGGAAGGAACCAACAAAATCCAAGACCAAGTCCCAGATTCCAATCATGCAACAACTTAAGAGAAATCAAAGACGAAGACGAATATGAGACGGTAGTAAAAGACGAAGGTCCCCAGCAATAGCTGGTCTGCGGGACACTCCCAAAGACAAACCCATCTCGACGGCCAACTATTACACTCTTTTAAGCCAGAAAACGAATAACTACAATGATCATATCATAATCAAGACCACCATTCATAACAACAAATAAAAGGCAATAATGATACACGCAATGCTCAATTCAGGAGCAATGGAAGATTTCATTGACAAAGGAATATGTAAAAAATATCAACTAAGGACCAAAAAAGCAAAAAACAACAGACAGATTTACCTTGTTGACAGAAAACCCAGTGCAATGGGACCTATCACCCATACCACTCAAGTACCGATGGAAATCGGAGACCATAGAGAAGTGGCTACCTTCCAAGTAGCAAATCTACAATACCAGGAAATTATCCTCGGGATGCCATGGTTAAGACAACACAATCCCACATTGAACTGGGAAAAAGGAAAAGATACCTTTAACAGCGAACGATGTACGACATGGTGTCTCAACAGTTCGCCAGTAGTATATGCAAGTCCAGAAGAAGAAGCAATCGAAGAAAACCTGGATGCGAAGTTCAGCCAAGTACAACCAAGAAAGGATCAGAAGATCAAAGTTCAAAGACTAAGCCACTAGGCAAAGATACTCACCCGAGGATCCAAGCAAGCAGCAGGGCATGACCTGTATGCCAACGAAGAAGTCAAGATACCAGCCAATGGGCAGGTAATTGTCCCAACTGGAATAGCCATAGAGCTACCTCAAGGCATCTATGGACGTATAGCACCACGCAGCGGTCTCGCAGTCAGACACAGACTTACTACCAATGCTGGAGTAATAGACGCAGACTATACAGGTGAATTAAAGGTTGTCATGGTCAACCTGAATGACAAAGAATATAAAGTGGGAAAAGGCGAGAGTGTCGCACAACTAGTAAGCAAGAAAATCAACGAACAAGAACTCCAAGAAGTAGAAAGTCTGGCCAAGACCAAGAGGGGCACCAAAGGGTTTGGCAGTACGGACCAGGAAAGTACGACCAAGGAAGTCCAACCAAAAAAGATCGAGATCAACCGAATATTGGCATGAGCTTTCGGAAAGCTCTACCACAAGGGAGAAACAGCAGTAATCCTCAAATGGGATTACCAAGATGCAGGGACCAGCCTAGCCAAGATTAATATTAGCACCGAGCTCACAATAAGAAGTCGACCACAAGCAAAAGACAAACAGTTGGATAAGCTGGTACCACAAGAATACCATCACCATCTGGACTTGTTCCAAGAAAAAGAATCCACCAAGCTACCCCCTCACCGACCTGACATGGACTTGGAAATCAACTTTAAAGAAGGCAGCAAAGGGTTGCCATAGAAAAGAATATACCTGTTAGGAGAAACAGAGCTCGAAGAACTAAGGAAATATATTCAACAAAATCTAGAAAGAGGATGGATCCAACCATCCTATGCCAATGGAGGCTGACCTATTTTATTCATCAAGAAAAAGGACGGAAAGTTGAGACTATGCATCAGCTATAGGGCACTCAACGAAACAACCAAAAAGGATCAGTACCCCCTACCCCTAATAGGAGAAGCATTGGATCGACTTGCGTTAGCCAAATACTTCACTAAACTAGACATTCGGGATGGCTACTACAACATCAGAATCAAGAAAGAAGACGAATAGAAAACCACATTCGCTACGAAATATGGAACTTACCAATACCTGGTTATACCTTTTGGGCTAACCAATGTACCAGCCTCCTTCCAAAGATGGATCAATAGAGTACTTCACAAGTACCTGGACATATGCTGTATCATCTATCTCGACGATGTACTCATATATTCCAAAGATATGAGACAACACCAAAAAGACGTCAGCAACATAATGGCCGATATCAAGGAATCAGAGATGCCATACAAACCCAGCAAATGGAAATTCCATAAAGAAGAAACTGAATACCTAGGATTCATCATCAATGGACAAGGAGTCAGAATGGATCCAGTCAAAACCAAAGCAATATGGGAATGGGAGTACCCAAAGAATGAAACCAACATCCAATGTTTTATGGGATTCTGCAATTTCTATAGGAGATTTATAGAAGGTTTTAGCCGAACGGCTAAGCCCCTATATAACCTGACCAACAAAAATGTCAAATGGGATTGGGGAACCAAGGAAAAAGAGGCTTTCAACAAACTTCAAACGAAGATCATCTAAGGACCAATACTGGTACATTTTGATCCAAAGAGAGAAACAATGATTGAGACAGATACATCGAAACAGGTATGCTCAGGCATACTATCCTAAAAGTGCAGAGATGGGAAATGAAGACAAGTGGCTTTCTGATCCAAAACGATGATACCGGCGGAATGCAACTATGACATCCACAATAAAGAACTATTAGCAATAGTTTAAGCCCTGAAGGAATGGAGAAGATACGTACAAAACAACCAAGCCCCCATCAAAATACTCAGAGACCACGAAAACCTAGTACCCATCATGACCATGAAGGAACTTAACGGATGACAAATACAATGGATAGAAAAGCTCAGCACTTGCAACTTCAAAATCGAATACCGACCAGGAAAAGAAGGGGGAAAACCCGATGCCTTAACCAGATGATCAACAGACTGACCAAAAAACTCTGAAGATGAAAGAATCAAACAGAAACAACAAATTCTACTACCTAGGAAAAAATACTTTGAAGAAGACAGCGGATACCAATCACTGAACGAGATAAATACCCGAACGCCATTGAAAGAAGATATCAAGAAAGAAAGTTTACAAGATAAGGACATCAAGAAGATAAGAGAAAAACTGGTGCAAGGAATAAAGGAGACCGAAGGGGTAGCCTTAGGATTGTGCCAATGGAGAGACGATTATTTATGGTACGACAGAAAAATCTGGATACCGGATAAAGAAGAATTATACACCGAAATCATGCAACCATATCACGACCCCCCATATGCAGGATATGGAGGGATGGCCAAGACTACCAAATTCATCAACCGATGATACTATTGGCCAAAGATCAGGGATGACATCAAACAATACGTCAGAAACTGCGACATATGCCAGCGCACCAAAGTGGTCCAACATGCATCCTATGGATTACTCAAATCCAATGAGGGACCTGAAGAACCATAGAAATCTATTTTGTTGAACTTTATTACTGACCTACCGAAGTCAAATGATCAAAACGCCATATTAGTGGTAGTAGATCGCTTGACCAAAATGAGTCACTTCATAGCCTGCAGGACAGATATGATGGCATGGCAGTTCGCAATGGTATTTCTAAAAGAAATTTACAGACTGCACGGATTACCAAAAGACATTATCAGTGACAGAGGATCACTATTCTCATCGGAGGTGTGAAAGGAAATTACAGAAAAATTAGGAATAGAACGACGTCTGAGCACTGCCTTCGACCCTCCAACGGATGGACAGACCGAACGGACCAATGGTATACTGGAACAATACCTTCAAGCACACGTCAATTACCAACAAGATAATTGGTGTGAATGGCTACCAACAGCAGAATTTGCATACAACAATGGAAAACAAGAAACAATTAAGACAATACCCTTCTATGCGAACTATGGCCTACATCCAGAACACAAGACTATCGGTCATATGCTTAAAGGAAAGATAATGGATAAAAAGGATATGAGCCAACTTCATGACATATTACGAACGGAAATGGTCAAAGCACAACTATGACAAAAAGAAGAGTACGATCGTCACAGAAAACCCCATCCAAACCTCAAATCAGGAGATAGGGTTTGGTTACTACCATGCAATATCAGAACCACGCGACCGACGAAAAAATTGGATTACAAGAAAATCAGACCATTTAAAATACTGGCAAAGATAGGAAGCCGCCCTTATAAGCTCAACCTTCTACCCTCGATGAAGATACACAATACCTTTCACATCAGCCTCCTTGAACCCTGTCAAGACAATCATCTACCTTCACAAGTAAAACCACCACCACCGCCTATCGAAATAGATGGTGAATCAGAATACGAACTTGAGGAAATAGTCGACTCTTAATTATACTAGGGGTGCTTGCAATATCAAACAAAGTAGACTGGATATTCACCTGAACACGATGAAACCTTCTACTCAGCCAACAATTTCAATAAGGGACAAAATGTAGTCCACGAATTCCCTCAATGATGCCTAAGTAAGGCGTTAGCCGAGCATCGAGGACGCTCCAGAATCCGAGCACTTAGCCCCGCAACTACGCAGAACCGATTCCTACCATTGGAATCAACCGAAGACTCAATACCAGCAATTGCCAATACTGTCGGCCCTACAGAACGTTCCGGAACACGATGCATTCAAAGCCATCACTCCAACCAGCCCAGGGTATCGTACCCCAACTCCAATCAAGGAAGAATAGAACAACGAAGAATGGACCAACCTAGCGGACCTCAATCTGAGGAAGAAAACTACCCCTGAAAGGGAACACGCGAGCCTGTTATGGACCGGCTATTACAATGACGAGTGCCAAGTGCACTATACGGAAAAGGAGCGCTTGGGATATTGGCCTCGGGAAGCAAACCGATGACCACCCAAGACTTCACCTCTGGGATCACTCATGAGATCTCTGACGCCAGAGCCAGTGGCTCTGGTATAATACATTCAACCGACTCCGTGGACAGAGTCGCGGAGGAGGGGGCAAAAAAAGCTAAAATAGGGAAAACCCAGGAAGACGCGACATGTCTGCGGGGAAGAAGAGATGGAGAAGGAGAAACCAGAGACAACGATAATGAAATTGTTGGTGGAGGCGGCGGAAACAAAGAAAGTGATGGAATGGCAAGCGGAAAAAATAGGACAGCTCCAGAGCAAGCTAAGGGAGGAAACCAGGATAAGGAAGGCACTCCAGAACAACTGGAGGAGAGAAGAGAAGGAGGCGGAAAGGGCCCTGATAAGAGTAGGGAAAGTAAGTGCTTGGCTAAACAAGGAAACCAAGTGGGGACTTGCGGCGGACAGGGCATAGGGATTGGAGGAAAGATTAATGTGAGCCCAATGGGACTTGCGCTGAAAGAGAGGGGAGCTAATGTCACAAACTGTGACTAAGAAAGGCAGATTTTATATTGCCCGGAATTCCAAGCTATAGGTATGTTGGGATTTCACATGACAAACAGTAGTGCACCATAGGTTATGATATTTACCTGTTCGTGACTCACAGTTGTGAGTCACACAATATTATAACTTTCACACTTGACTCAATATATGAGTCATGGGTTTCACTCAGGTAACCCGAATTGCACACCTGACTTGGTTATTATGTTTTGATTGGTTTTAAATATGTTGCGCAGCGACTCATGGGAGTTGGCTGATGGATTTCACATGCCTCATGGTTATGAGTTACAGGGTTCGTGTGACGTGAGGTATGAGTTACAGGGTTCGTGTGACGCGAGGTATGAGTTATGTCAGGTGAAGAACTACTATATAAGGGATCGCGAGGACCCTGAAGGATTAGTTCTTCATATGTTCTTCTTGTTTATTTCCTACCTTTAAGTTATTACAATAAAAACCTACCTTTACACTCTTTAAGATTTATCTTAAGAAGCCGGAGAATTATCTTTCCTTCCCAGCAAGAAAACTATTTCTCCTTCCATGTTGAACAATTAAGTCCTAAGCGAGGACTTAAGAAGATCAGAGGAATAGGCGTGATAGGATAGAAGTCAAAAGGACTTAGCTATCCACATGGCGTACGCATTAGCCTAAAACTATTCCCTTGATGCGCATTAAGAATCGTTACCTGCCACACCCCCGTGCGTGGTAGGATTCTTAACATGGCATGAGATTCATTCAACTAGGCTTGCTGATGCCGTATCTCCCAGACCTGATCCTTAAGTTCAGCTTGTGTCTGTTTCAACATTCCAAATTCTAAGAAGATATCCTTCGTGGGGTGAAACCTGTAGAGATATTGTTCCATATAACCTATAGTCTCTGCTGTATGACTTTCATATTTCGCCATCAAACTGAAATGGAGTAATGACCTAATGCAAGCAAACCCACGTTTGAAAGGTAGCTGTTGCACACCATCCGGCAGTCTCAACACCATGTCTAAATCTGCAAAAAGACATGTCCCTAAATTTCTCATCTCATTCCCTTGCTACTGCGTAACCTCACAATAAGCTTTTTTGGGAACAAAGAACGTATTGTATGGTGGCAAAGACTTCCAAGCATTATCAAATGCTTACAGTCACCCATGTTTCTTGAGCAATCCTTGAACTCAATCCATTATGTGCTCAAACAGTCCCAGGTAAATTGTATGAAGGAGATCGGGCTGTTGCAAGTTTGGCACAGACACCAGTCGGAACCCGTGGAAAACGTTCCGCCCGATCTTGACACCCAGAGGGTCGAGTGTAGGGTGGGTTATGTCTGAATCTGACATCTGCGACTCGTCACGAAGTTGCTGTTCAAGTTCCTCGTATGTCACATAATCTCGGGCCTGATATGCGGTGTTTGCATTGGCACCTAGTTGGTGTGGACAAACCTCACATTTAGGACAGGTGTTGGATTTTATTCCATGAAGGGCGACCTTTTCCATATGGTCTGCAATCCGCGCAGCTAATATCAGGAAGCACCTCCGGACGTTTCCATCTGCACAGCCAATTGGGATGCCATCGCACATAGCATATTGTAAGGGCTCAAATAAGAGTTCGAATATGCCTTTAAGGGTGTCAGCATTGATTTCTCTCTGGGATCTGTTTGCTGAAGCCGACTGGAGCAACTTAGGAGGGACTGGTAACAGCACAAGAAGGAGGATAGCCATCGATCCGGGCCTGTTATACCTCATCGACGCAAGATTTCCTATCGTAACGTATACCAGCCAGGCCTTCTTGTCACCAGAGAAGTTGGTAAGATGGGTCTGATCGGACATCCCGATAATTGGAACACCTGTGGTGCCATGTAGAAGAGTTTCCTGTCATAGGTTAGCCAGATCTTTAGTCAAAAGGTGAAAGCAATTGGTATAGTACTTGAACTTTCCACCACCAGTCTCCGCTATGCATTTCAGCATATACTCTGTGTCCATTGTGATTGTATTCATGTTGCGGTGCATAAATAAGATCTTCTCTATAGGTTATCTGACTAAGAAGATATCGGACACAGTCTAGAAGGCTACGGTGAATGAAAGGTAACATTCTCATACCATCGTCCACTTTGGCTTTGTACCATCACAGATACGGCCCATATGAATCCAGTATACGGAGGTTGTTCTCGAGTATATGCATTGAATGGTAGCCAACAGATGCTGAATTACCAAGGCCACTTGAAAAGAACTCATTGATATGCGACTTGGGGACTTTGCTGTGAATAAACCAAGAGGCAAGTTTGAAATCGTGTGCCCACGCGAATGGAGCCCATGGGTCCTCTGCTAGATTGTGGTTTTCTAGTTCAAATCCCTTCACCTCGCCAATGGATTCCCCAGCGCCTGGAAAGATTGCCAGTTCGCTGGGGGCTAAGAACGCGTTGAACGCACCACGTGATTCCATAGAGGACTCCTCTGTAACCTGCCGATTCAACGAGTCAGATAAGTAATCCATAGGATCACCCTCCAACTCATAGTCAGAATCCGTCTGGTCTCTCTGGTGGAAAGCATCATAGTGGCGTAATGGGTCAGATTCACTCTGGCGAAAAGAACCGTCTGAGCTGGTCAGTGGTGTGGTCCACACGAGAACAATGGGTAGATTGGCATGGGCGCTGAGCAGGTGTTTCTGGTAAGGGCCTGCCCAGGCGTATTTGTGGCAATAATAAGAACATTGAATAGGCATTGTAGGAGAGAGTGCTGCCGAATTTTTGAAGTGCAATGCAGGTATTCAGAGGTGAGCAGAATGCTCAAGTTTTGTTGGGTGGTTCAGTGGAGATCGGTCGCAGCGTCCCCCAAAGTGAGCTATAGTCGAAGGGGTTTAGCGCATGCCCTGCGTATCTTACTAGCACATGGGTTGAAGTTGGTTTTTATGTGTCCAGTTCTATTAGTAGTAATAATTTGTTTCCAATTTCGAAGAGTCGCTGGACATACTAAATTTATAATCTTGAAAGAGAGGCTGGCTCTGATGTCGGAATCGTTCAAAGTTCCCATTGCTGTATTGATGATGTTGAAAATTGTTCCTGATGACTAGGATGTTAGGAACCCCGATGTATAAATGGAGGATCAAGAAGGCAGGAGTGTTGTACCAGAAAGACTTTCCACAAGATATACTATCCACAATGCCCATCACATCCATACCCCGAAAAGTTCAGACGAAGACGAAATAGCACAAAACAATAACGTACAATATGTTCATATGGTGAATGTGGCTAAGGGAAAGAAAGCTCCAGCTGGACCTGTGCAGGCCTACCAGCTTCCTGCTGTAGCTCTCGCTGGTGCAATTTCAGCTCAGGGCCTAGGGAATCGCAAAATCTCGGAATATAAGATATTTCTTGACTTCACATCTGATCCAAATGGCAGAATGCAGTACGGCGTGTAGCGGAAAACCATCAAAGATCAGATGTCAGCCAGGTACTGTACGAATATTTTTACTTTCCCAAATGCTGATTTTTGTAACATCTTCGACGGCATGAGGAGGCTGTGACTAGCCTGCGATTGCCTTGTAACTGCACAGGCGAATAATGACATACCGAGGATTCACGAGATCAATGAGGCTATTATTCAACTTGTTAGGGACTCAGGAACGAAGATCACAACTACTCTTGTAGTCCAAGGTGGAGGTCTGGAGCCTCTGGCCGGTCCGGTAATTGTTCCAGGGCATATCATTGTTGATACAATCTTCCTGCCTCCTGGGGCCCCTGCACATTGGGATCCTGTGTTAGCTGTGCCCAACACGGATCCAGCTCCCCAGGGGGGGGGGACGAATCCACCTCAGGTTTTGGCGCCTAAAGGACGCTCAGATGAAGACAATGACCCGAATCCAAGCCAGGCTGGTGATGATGGCCAGGCCACGGTCCATGGTAGCAACAATGGTGAGAATCAGTGTCCGGTAGGTGATGATTATGACCCCCATGGTGTAGATGCGAGTGCCGGAATAGGTCAGAATCTCAGCCCTGCTGACATAGATAGTCTGAATGGGGGCCCTGCCACGAATGATGGCCAGGACCAATGATAGGCTGCCGAGAGTGGTCAGAATCCCCACCCGGGAGAAGAGGTTAGTGAGAATGCACCCCAGGCTAGTGCTGTTAGACAGGTCCAACCAGCACGTCCTGCCAACCCGGTTTCATCTTTCAACTTGCAAACAGGTTAGTTCATTTCTAAAGATTCATGTATATTGTTGCTTGCACTTACTGACTGCCAAAACCTACACTAGAGAGCGCTGCTTGGGCCGCCTCATGCGGTATGTATTGTTTGGGTCCAGCCATTAAGACATGGTCAGGGTATGCATGAGAACAAAAGGAGGGAAGTGCAAGCCGCTCCAAACTACCTCTCTCTTTGCTGGCATCCTCCCCACATCTATGGAACCAAATTTGGTGAGTTGGATTCCTATGATATCCAAGGATTATACGCAATGATTATGAGATGGGTGCCTCAGCGACGGTTTCGCTACATCCTTGGCGCAACTGGCATAGAATGCAGGAAGCTCGGTGCGTTTCCACAGGAACCGCTATCCTTAGTAGACGTTATCTTTATCAATAATGATGAAACGGTGCGTGCCTGGCTGCTATCAAATCCAGTTCTGGAGGACCCTCTAGATCAATTGGGATATTGTTATCGTGACGCAGGCGACACGAGATCCCAAACACTACCATTGAGGAGGGAAACTTACCTTCCCGAAAATGAAGCATTCATCTGGGGCAGGGATGGAGGGGC
>LN891015.1:0-14499 GCA_900010015.1 Tuber aestivum | reverse complement strand
GATCAATTGGGATATTGTTATCGTGACGCAGGCGACACGAGATCCCAAACACTACCATTGAGGAGGGAAACTTACCTTCCCGAAAATGAAGCATTCATCTGGGGCAGGGATGGAGGGGCACCCATTGGTCAGATGCATTTCAGGAACCCCCGATGGGATGCAGGAGTGGAAGAACATCGCGGTAATAACCTGGTAAAGGTGCCCAATCAGGACATCTCAACGGGAGTCCAGCAGTTTGGATTTTGACCAGACGTCGTGAGATCTGGATATGAGCACAGCTGTGAAACCGTGCAAAATGCTGACCCAGGTTCCGAATCAAACTAGAAAGATCTTGCTCAATGCTTCAATAAATGTCTGCCATTGCAACTCAAAAGATGGAGTCTTGTGAATAGAGAGCAATATCCGGACTTTCTGCCTCCTCCGCTAGTTGACAAAAACAAATGGAAACCCAGCGCTTCGGTTGACGTCAAGAACCTGGAGTTGCCGAAGAGAAAAAGGCTCTGCTTGTGGTGATAGGGTGCAATAGTGGCAACTCCAGGTGCACACTAACCCATGCCGTCACATGGGTTAGGGTTTGAACTCATCGTGACGTCGCAGCCCACATCTGTGAGTACTTGAGTAGAGGATGTCTTAGTTCATGTTATGGCTTGAAAGGTTAATTTAGTGTCTTCACGATGATAAGGGTCAATTTAGCTAGTCTACCATCATTTGATTTAGAGGAATTTGCATGAATTTACATGAAGTGTATCTTAATAGAAAAGGCTGTCTGGCGTCGGTGGACGTCTTAGTGAGGCCTGCGTATACACTTACACGTACGCTTTGACTTACAGGAGCAACGACAACAGGGAGATATGGTGGAGTTATAAGAACACCCTCTTCCACCCAAGGGTTCTTCTCTCGTTTCCTCTGACCTCTACACCACGCTCAAGCATCCTTATTCGCTGTCACGACCCTACGTTATAGAGCTATGGTAACCTAAGTCTACACCCATATATAATACCAAGAGGTAACACGGCAGACTAGACAGGCATGCGAGCGCATGTCCAAGGGATATCTGATGGTCCGGATATACTAAGGAACAGAAGGTACTTAAGGAATAGGTGTATCTAAGTAGTGGAAGTAAAGTGACTATGTCGGCTCCTGCCTAAGGTTAGGACGGAAGGCCGTATAAGTTTACCCTGCCTAGGAGAGTCACATTATCCTACTATAGAGACCAGTTTCCTGTCACTATGGAGATACTTACCCTACCTTTGGGACACTATTACCCTACCTTCCATTGGAAATGTTGTCAGAGGAATTTCAGGAAATGTTAGGATTTGTTTGTTACGCAATGACGACTGACGGGCACTTGGTTGCACTTTGATCGGAAGACGATGGGAGGAGCTATAGTGCTCCAAACAAGCTGTAACTTGGTAGAATTATTCTTAACAGGTACCTGCGGCCCCAGGGTTTGCCGCGGGCATCATGGGCCAAAATGGGTGGAGTTACCATCTTACTAGTTAAATGGAGTTCATGAAGACATGTCCATAACACTGTATACATCACTGCCGTCCGTCCAACCGGAAGCTGTTCGCAGGGTATATAAGCGGGTGAGGTTGAGAAGGTCAGGTATTTTCTCGAAAAGGAACGGAGCAAAACGGACCAAAACTGACGGAGTTAGCATGTGCTATCCGAAAGGGTCTCCAGAGTAGTACCGAGTAGTACAGGAGACATCTGGAAAGGTTTTACGCCAATCAAGCCTACACGTGCCCCTTTGCCGTAGACTCTTTGTGGGTTGTTTGAAGACTCTAATAGCATGATACTTATCATGCTGAGTGGTGTGCCAGAGATAAGGGACCATGGGTAGTGCCCACGGGTCCCGCCACTGACACAGCTCGACGTGGGAGTACCATAGACCTTCTAAGTTCGTATTCAAGGAAGATAAAGCTTAGCCGGGAGACAGCTGATGTCTATGGGAGCTTGCGTAGGTCATAGCACATGGGAAGAGAGTCATTTAGTTAGCTTTCCTAGGCGGCTTGACAGTTAGCCACTGACGAGACACCGATGCGCAGAGGTTTTCACTCCAGCAGGTGTATTGGTAAACACCTTGCAGGAACTGATGTGCATATAGGAGAATTCTGCTAGAGTGCACTGACACCTTAGCCTTTTCGGGAACACAGTAATGGTGCCGGGACAACCCTTACAGAGAAGGGCATACTCATGATGGTCGGGGTAACCTGATAGGGGAGTTTTTGGTATAAGTCTGACTACTTAAAGATTATACGAGAACTCTCCTACCCCGACAGAATCAACATCCTCTGGAGAGACTTTAATTGAGATAATCCTGAACTTAACGATATTAAGTTTTACCATTTACTTTTATTCTTTACACTTTTGCAAGAGCTGTGTTCGAGAGATTTGAAGTTTGGTGCGGTCGTATCCTTAGGAACCATCTACATGAGGGAGTCCCCATTACAGTATATCCTTAAGCGAGCTCCTCGCTTAACTCTCTGCCTGAATTTGGTTGGAACCGACGTTGACAGACCACGATGGCTAATCAAGCTTTGGCAGCCACGGTTGAGATAGGAACGTCAAGTTCAGACAGCAGCTTGGATCTCAACTAGAATCCTCTAGAAGCTGCCATTTTTAGAGCCTCTACTGTCTCTGAAACTCGCGGCCTAGGAGAAGCATCGCGTTTTTTGATCGATGCTGCTCCTATCGAACTCCTAAACGAATGTCGAGATTGGGTCCTCCCAGACCCCGGCATCGTCGCTCTGTCGTTCCTAAGCGATATCTCCTTTGTGCAAGGTGTCCTGAAGGACAACCCCGAAGCCGAAGAGTTGACCGTCGTGGAATTTACGTGCAACTTCATCGAGCCCTATATCTTATAGGAAGTGATGCAAGAAATCACAAGGGCAAAAGGGGAACTACATAATTGGAACAAGAAGACACAGAAGGTCTTCCGGAAGCAGATAATAGATTTGTCAGTAGGATAGATGAAAAGGCAACAAGAGGCATTTTGGGTTTTATTGAGGAACCAAGATGCAATGAAGATTCGGATGGAGGCATTGGAAAAGGCTGCGAAGGATGGGTACCAGATAGACGAGGACAATGATGTCCTGATGATTGAGGCTGTCCCTGCGGTGCCCCTGTTGAAGGAAAAGCCTGACGATTATACTCGGCAACTGACTCTCTATGCGAGAAACTAGAAGTATCAGCCTCAGTTGAGTCCTTTAGGTTTTAGAATCGTGGAAAGCTTAAGGGATCAAGGATCCGAAGCCGCTCAGTTCTTCGCTCGTGCCTCCTATCGCTCGCCTTCCGCATCAGTGGCTCGTAGTTACTCAGTTAGGCCGATAGGGACCTCAAGACCGTAAGGATCACGAAGAGTGTCGCCTAAACCATCCAGACCAATACGAGAACCTTCTCCTTCCATCACGGTGACTCCAGTACTGTCACCAGTCACCCAGTCCCTCCTTCCTCCTCTATTTTCAGCCTTTGAGTATAAACCAGTTCACCATCTTCCTCCTGAATTCTTTGAACATAATCCAACTCCTGCAGCTACGCCTGTGTCTTTACCGATTTCGGCTCCTTGGCCAGCCATGAGACAGGGGTCTCTGGGGCTCGCTGATCGAATCGAAAGGACGTTGAACATTTTGGAGAACCCAGCACGCCGACCCACTTGTCCCACGACTGCCTCACAAGGCACTCCAGTGCCTGTTGCGGCAACGCCCCGTCAACCCAACCGGCCACAGGTCCCTGTGCCTACAGCACCTGTTAAACCTTCGGGTAATGCTGGATTTTCAGGGTTCGGGCCAGCAGCGCCAGCGCAAGGACCTTTCTGTCACCCAACAAGCCCGGGATACGGGGGGCAACATGACTTCTTTTGTCAACCACCACCGCTGGAGGTACCGGGGGGCCCACCACGAGAGGCCAGAAAAGATAAGGGAAAGGAAAAGGAGGAACCCCTATGTGGGTATTGCAATAAGAGGGGTCATGGAGGACCTCCAACATACCCAGAGACCTGTCTGGCTTTTGTCGAATGGTTAAAGGTGTCGCAGGCTGCGCCAAACCCAATACTATCGGGGAGTAACCAGCCAGCAGGCTCAGTGCCACCACAAGCACCGGCAGGAGGGGGTCCTCCAGATGACAGGAACCGTGGTGGTCAAGAGGAGTGACATGATGGTTATGAGAGACCAAGGGAAACCTTCGGTGGCAATGCCGGGGGCAGCGGGGGTAGAAATCTACCTCCCGGAGGCGGATTCTTTATGGCTGGCGGAGGGCACCCGGGTGATTCCAACCCTGATGACAGCTCTGATGATGACGCCGATTTCCTACCCGATGTCACACCCTTTTTGGGACCACGTCGTAATGGCTGGAATGACGAGAAGAAAGACCGATATGACCGTCGGGCAGAATCACTACGAGAACGGTTACAAAACCAATCTTGGTCCTCGTCACATTCAAGACGCAGAAAGCAAGAGAATCTAAGTGGCATTCCCATGTTCAAGGAAGTTGTTGCCGATCTGGCTAGTTTTCTGACCTTGGTCGAAGTCAAGTTTGAGTACTTTTCCGATTGCCGTCCGACGGATCTGGATAAGATCAACTTGGTCATACCTCTTCTCGAAGACCAAGCCCGAAACTGGTACCTAGGCATACACGCACACATCAACCGTAAAGCTACCAAACGAGCCGGTATGCCGTTCAACAAGAATGGTCTGCTCTGGACATGGAAGGGTTTCCGTGAACGGTTAGAGCAGAGTCAAGGAGGTGACAATGTGAATCGGGATAAGAATCTTCTCGTGTCGAACAACTTCGTAATGTCCCCCCACCAGAGCAGTCCCTACCTGGATAAGGTTATCTATCTGATGTACAAGCTGAACTACACAGACCACCAGCAGGTAAAGGATAAGGTTAGGGCGGTGATAACATCCGAGCTTCGGAAGTCATAGGCGTTAATGACACCTCATCCTGAAAGTCTCAACGATTACTTGGATTTGCTTCAGCAAGTTGGTCATAATCTCGAAGATGATAAGAGTTTCAGACATCTCAATGATGATAAACCTGCGAAACCACGAGAGAAAAGAGAGAAAGAAACTTCGAAACCAACGGGAAGGTTTAAGAAGAAGGAGAAAGGTTTCGGGTTGGAAGGACAACAAGGTGCGGAAGACCGCTAATGTTGGCGCCGGAAAGCAGGCAGGGACATCTGAGTATGCAATTGCTCATCGTGACATCCCTCAGATCCTGACTGATAAACGACGCAACAATAAGCAATGTACCAAGTGCGGGAGAGAAGAACACTTCTGGAGACAGTGTTCAGTAACCTCCCGGGTTGTTCATGCTGTGAGGAATACTGCGGGAGTGAAACGGTCACGACCCAAGATGGAATCCTCTTCGGGTGGCAATAAACGATTAAAGCGCATTGAAGCCTCTTGTCCGCCGCCTTCTGGTCCCAAGCTCTTGGATGCTCGTAAGCCTTCTCCTACTATTATGGAGGTTGATACGGACCTCGGTGAAGGTAAGAACCTAACCCTAAAAAGGAGATAACATAAGCTGACCTATCTAGATCTATGAAGATCTCGAAGGAAGGATGGCCACTCAAGTAGAATGGATTAAGGTAAGAACCAATTTGCATTAACTAGCTCTTAAGTTCTGACAAAGTCACCAATACAGGAGTATTGAGGGACTACCTGCTCAGGTAGATGTTACAGTCGCATGCGTTGTTTGGTCTTTTCTTGTGGTTCTTGAGTTCTGTTATTTCTTATGTTTTTCATGTTGGACATTCTAGGGAAATTACTTTCAGGTTTTCTTTAGATAAGCATTCTGCTCCGAGGAGTCGCTCTGGAAAATGGGAACCGCATGACATTCGGATGGGGTACAAAGATGCCCTGTTTGGCACCAGCTGACTGGACGTCTCTGGAGAGCAAATGTATTTCTTGTCTTATATGGGTTGTTGGTCTTGTACGGTTGAATTGCTTGGGTTATTAGTCTTGAATAAAAAGTTATCTTTCAAGTTTAGCTGAGGAGGGTTTAGTACCCAAAATCATGCTGGCGTGATAGTAAACAACACGCCAATTCCTCTTATCGATTAAGACTATTCTTGAAACGTTTACTGACCTGTTGTGGCCGCTCTTGTGTCGAAAGGCAAGAGACTAGCAAGAATGAGTACCGTGAGACAAACCAAGAAAGCGCAGCACTCAAGCCCACCTAAACATAGCAAGTCTATTCACTTATGAGTGACACTAGATTGGCATATAGGGTGTAGGCATGTAAGTGCCAAAGCGCTGTTGTTACTAGATAGTGGAGCTACTGGCCCCGTGTTAAGTAGTCAATGGGTAAAGAGTACCCAAGCTCCCTTTGTACAAAGAAGGATTCATATCCCAATAAAGGATGCAAGCGGCAACCACATACTAGGATCAGGCCTTTATTATACCAAATTATTGGACTTCAAGATAGGTGATCATGAAAATGGTATGCGCTTCGAGGTAGCCAATATCACCGACACTAGAGTCGATGGTTATCTCCCCATGTCGTGGCTAAAAGACCATAATCCTGACATAGATTGGAAAGTAGGATCACTGACCTGGCGCTCAGATTTCTGTAAGGCAAATTGCCTGAAAGAGCAGAGGCAGTTAGTATATATGACTGATGAAGAACTGGTGGCCAAAGATCCCGAAAACGTATATTTTCTAGGGACAGTACAGTTCTCGGATAAGAGCGGTGAAGATGTAACAGTCTAACTCTTACCAGAGTACAAGGACTTTGGAGACATCTTCAGTCAAGAGAGGATAGAAGCACTACCAGAACATACAAAGTATGATCATAGAATTGATTTAATTCCCGAAAGTACACCTCCCTTCAGGCCTATCTATCCGATATCAGTAAAAGAGCGAGAAGCTCTTAAGGAGTTCATAAACGAGATGTTACGAACAGGGAAGATAGAAAGGTCTACTTCCTCTTCCTCAGCTCCTATACTTTTTGTACCAAAACCAGATGGTACTCTAAGATTGGTGATAGATTACGGCGGACTAAACAAAATCACGGTGAAGAATAGCTGTCCTCTCCCGCTGATGAACGAGTTGTAAGACAGGATGTCTAAAGCTAAGGTATATAGCTTGATGGCCCTGAAGAACGGGTATTGGAGAATCCGAATGGCCGAGAAAGCCATAGGAGATACCCACTCGCATGAGGAACTGACAGCCTTTCGCAGAGAATTGGGACTACATCAATTTAGAGTGATGCCCTTTGGGCTATGTAACACCCCCGCCACCTTCCAGAGCATGATAAATGATATATTTCGAGATATGCTGGGTGAAGGAGTCATTGCTTATATGGACAATATCCTGATTTACTCTGAGACAATTGAAGAACATGTCTCTCTAGTAAGGCGAGTCATGGAGAGGTTGAGGAAGCACCGACTATGTGTAAACATAAAGAAGTCATTTTTCCATAAGAGTGAGATTGAGTTCCTAGGTTATCGGATATCTGAAAAGGGAATATCCATGACCACCAAGAAGTTGGATTCTATCATAGAATGGAAACCACTAACTAGCGTCGTCGGAGTCCAAAGTTTTATGGGCTTCGCCAACTTCTATAGAAGGTTCATAGAAGGGTTTAGTAAGATAGCGAAACCTTTGACTGACCTCACTAAGAAGGATATCAAATTTGATTAGACCCCTGCTTGTGATAAGGCATTCTATGAATTAAAGAAAGCCTTTACCATGGGACCAATCCTAGCATACTTTGATCCTGCCCACCAGACCAAACTGGAGACAGACACAAGTGACTTTGCATTAGGTACCGTACTTTCTTAGTTCTGTGAACATGAGAAGTGGCACCCAGTGGTCTTTCATAGTAGGAAGTTCCACCCAGCTGAGATAAATTATGATGTACATGACAAGGAAATGACTGCCATCATAGCAGCTTTTAAGGAATAGGAACATCTGTTTAGGTCGGTAGAGGACGAGATCTCGGTTTACACCGATCACAAGAATTTGGAGTACTTTAATAGTACTAAAACCCTCAACCGCCGACAACATCGCTGGGCAGAATTCCGGCAGCCATTCAATTTCAAGGTGGTTTATCGTGAAGGAAGGCTGAATGCAAAGGCGGACACACTGTCGAGGCGTGGAGACCACGACCCTGAAGGGGGGAGTAATTCTCTGTCAGAGACACCAAAGCCAGTTCTTCGCCGTGGACAATGGGTTGTGGGACAAGAGTGAGACCTCTTACGTCCTCATTCATCGGTAGCCTGTCAAGGCTATCGGTTGCAATCGACGTTTTTGGACACGTTACGTACTGCTGCGAAACAGGATCCCATCTATATGAGGGACTTAAAGGCTGTGTTAGCGGGAGACAAAGATGTTAACCGTAACTTAACAATAGAAAGAACTACGCTTCTTTACAAGAATCTTGCTATAGAGAAAGACCTTCTCCTATACAAGAATAGGTGGTATATCCCAGACTCACAAGAACTGAAGGATAGGATCATGCAAGTCGAACATGACTCCCATATTACGGGACACTTTGGGACATATAAAATGGTAGGCAGGGTTAGGGCTAACTTCTTTTGGCCTAAGATGGATGAGAGCATTATGGACTATGTTCGCACATGTGATGTCTGTCAACGGAACAAATCCCTTAAGCATAAGAAGTTTGGCGATGGAACCCGTTGGAGTGCCATTGAGGCCGTGGACGGACATCTCAATGGACTTCATAGTAGCACTACCAGAATCAGAAGGGTATACCAAAATTTGAGTAATGGTAGATAGATTCTTGAAAATGGTACACTTTATACCTTTGGCCACAGAAGTTCCAATAAAGGATCTGGCCTTGATGTTCTTGAAGGAAATTTGGCGGCTCTATGGGCTCCCAGAATCTATTATCTCCAACAGAGATAGCTGATTTACATCCAAGTTTTAGATGAGCCTGATGCAACAGTTGCAACTGAAACTACGGTTATCAACCGCTTTTCTCCCTGAGACTGATGGGCAGACTGAGAGGGTGAACCAGACCTTAGAACAATACTTAACAAATTATTGTTCCTATCAGCAAGATGATTGGGCATCGCTACTACCTTTAGCGGAATATGCATACAATACATCTACCTCCGAGTCAACCAAGTTATCTCTGTTTGAGATCAACTATGGCTTTAACCCACGGACCAACTGATTGGGTACAGTCTCAGAGCAACAAGGTGTTCATCCCAGTAGCGAGCTGTTGGTAAAGAATTAGAAAGGAGTCTGGCAAGAAGTCCGAGATACACTTAAGCGAGCTCAAGAAAGACAACGCAAGTGGCATGACCAGAAACGGTTACCATCGCCGGAATATGTTATGATGGAAGATGTTACAAATGGCAGGGCAAAGAAAGCTGATCGCGTGCTGTTAAATCGAAACTACATCCACACCAAGCAACCTATGGAGAAGCTGGACCACCGTATGTTTGGACCCTTTGTGGTCAAGCATAGAGTTGGGAACCGAGCTTCTGAACTCCAATTGCATGCTCGTTGGTCAATCCATCCGGTATTCAATGTTGGACTCTTAGAACCCTATCGTGAGGACCCAAATGGTAAAAGGACTAAGGAAGTCCCAGTCCCCGAGATAGTAGACAATGAGCCTAGCTATGTTATTGAGGCAGTCGTAGACAGTCGATGGTAGGGAAATATGAAAGCAAAATTTCCAAATCGCTTCGTACAGTACCTAGTTTCATGGGAAGGCTATGGCGCAGAGGAGAACTCTTGCTAGCCATATGAGATGCTAGAAGGCACTGGCTTAAAAGCCATGATAGATTTGCACCATCGGTATCCCCATAAACCCAGAGACCATAGGGTTACAGGTGAACCGAATCGGGGAAATAAAAGACGACGTTAGCGGACCGGGTCGGTCCTTGGAGAAGAGGGGAGTAATATAACAAGCCTACATTATAGAGCTATGGTAACCTAAGTCTATACCCATAGGTAATCCCAAGAGGTAACACGGTAGACTGGACGGGCATACGAGCGCATGTTCAAGGAATATCTAATAGTCTGGATATACTAAGGAACAGAAGGTACTTAAAGAATAGGTGTACCTAAGTAGTGGAAGTAAAGTGACTATGTCTGCTCCAGCCTAAGGTTAGGACGGAAGGCCGGGTAAGTTCACCCTGCCTAGGAGAGTCACGTTATCCTACCATAGAGACCAGTTTCGTGTCACTATGGACATACTTACCCTATCTTTGGGACACTATTACCCTACCTTCCGTCGGAAATGTTCTCGGAGGAATTTCGGGAAGTGTTAGGATTTGTTTGTTACGCCATGACGACCGAGGGCACTTGGTTGCACATTGATCGGAAGACTATGGGAGGAGCTATAGTGCTCCGAACAAGCTGTAACTTGGTAGAATTATTCTGAACAGGTACCTGCGGCCCGAGGGTTTGCCCCAGGTGTCATGGGCCAAAATGGGTGGAGTTACCATCTTACTAGCTAAATGGAGTTCATGAAGACATGTCCATAACACTGTATACGTCACTGCCGTCCGTCCGACCGGAGGCTGTTCGCAGGATATATAAGGAGATGAAGGTGAGAAGGTCAGGTACCTTCTCCAAAAGGAACGGAGTAAAACGGACCAAAACTGACGGAGTTAGCATGAGCTATCCAGAAGGGTCCCCAGAGTAGTCCTGAGTAGTACCGGAGACATCTGGGAAGGGTTTACACCAATCAAGCCCACACGTGCCCCTTTGCCGTAGACTCTTTGTGGGTTGTTTGAAGACTCTAATAGCATGATACTTATCACGCTGAGTGGTGTGCCGGAGGTAAGGGACCATGGGTAGCGCCCACGGGTCCCACCACTGACACCACTCGACGTGGTAGCGCCGTAGACCCTCTAAGTTCGTATTCAAGGAAGATAGAGCTTAGCCGGGAGACAGCTGATGTCTATGGGAGCTTGCATAGGTCATAGCATATGGGAAGAGAGTCATTTAGTTAGCTTTCCTAGGTGGCTCGACAGTTAGCCACTGACAAGACACCGATGCGCAGAGGTTTTCACTCCGGCAGGTGTATTGGTAAACACCTTGCAGGAACTGATGTGCATATAGGAGAATTCTGCTAGAGTGCACTAACACCTTAGCCCTTTCGGGGACACGGTAATGGTGCCGGGACAACTCTTACGGAGAAGGGCATACTCATGATGGTCGGGGTAACCTGATGCGGGAGTTTTTAGTATAAGTCTGACAACTTAAAGATTATACGAGAACTCTCCTACCCCGACAGAATCAACATCCTCTGGAGAGACTTTAATTGAGATAAGCCTGAGCTTAACGATATTAAGTTTTACTGTTTACTTTTATTCTTTACACTTTTGCAAGAGCTGTGTTCGAGAGATTTGAAGTTTGGTGCGGTCGTATCCTTAGGAACCATCTACTTGAGGGAGCCTACATTACATTCGCCCATCGACACACAACACTCTGCTGTCCTGCCTAACCTCCCCCATGTGGAACATATCCCCTACACATCAATGTTGTTTTTTTCGTTTTTGGCACCTTGCATCCTGTGTCAAGTGTCCAGCATTTTTTTCTTCTTTGCTCCGGGCATGCAAACCTCTCTGGTGTCCCCTCCCCTGGCATTCAAAAATGCCACCCAAAATTGTACAAACTACTATTGGGCATGGGAAGTATGTATCTCCTATCGAACTAGTTATATCTGACCAATATTGATCTCTCTATGTTTCTCAGATGTCTAGCGCGTCAACCAGAATATGCCAAAGGATTAGCCAAACAGAGAAAAGCTCTCCCTTGGGCTGCTGCCCTCGCTGGTGCAAGTCATGTGACACCCCACAAAAAGCCGGAATTCAAACCGGTTGTTGAAGATTCAAAGTAAGCAAAAGAACTCCGATCCACATACTTGGAGACTAGAAACTCACATATCTTAACTAGGAGACACTATGGGGACATTTGGTACGCAAAAGGTTGGTGTCACTTTGCTCACCCCTGCCACCTGACCAAGCTGTACAAGTCCTGGCAGGAGCATATAAAGGCCTACATCACCACTTGGGGTTGGAATCCAACAATCCTGAGCCAGGCCCAGCTGGACTCAGTGACTTCTTTCGCCCGCTCGCTTCCACCCGTGGCCGGCCGCATCAATGAAATTGAAGCCAGGTACAACCCCAACTGCTCTGCGGAACTCATTAGTCAGAGGCATCAGCAAAAAAAAACTCTGCGTCTGATGCGTGGGTGGCGCGTCCTGATGCCGAGTTTTATTTTTTTGCGTCCCCTGCGTCCTGTGCGTTCTGATTCTAGTTGCAACGCCCCACTGCGTCCGGTGCGTCTGGGCTTCCAGCCCCCACGTCCCCCTACGTCCTCTGCGTCCTGTCACCACTCCCCTCGTATGCTCACCTCCGGTACCCTCTGGCCTCTCAGTCGAACGTCTGGATCACGTCCCTACACTGCTACTGCAAAACCGTGGCTCTGATCACATCGCTCGCGGCCTTGCGTCTGCCTCACCACCTGACGCTCAGCCCCGCCCTCCATCCTCAGGATTCCGGCCTGGCGCCCCCCTCTGTCACCGCGACATCCGGACCACATCCTACGGCAGCCAACCCTCCTTTCAAACCCCTACGATGATCTCCTAGTGTCACCCCCTCCTGACGCTCCGCTCCTAGCTTCTTTCTCCGGATTCCCTCATGGCGTCGCGCGACAATCCTACAATCCGTCCAGTTCCTCCTGCCTGCTCTCGCCACTTCGGGATAATGTCAGACTTGAAACGCAACACTCGCTCCACTCCCGATTACGCTCCGCTGTGTTGTCTGCTGGTGGCGATCCCTATGCGTGCCTCCCTACGTTGCGGCGACGTTCATATCAGTTGATAGACATCGGAGCCTGCCTCGCGTCCCCTATCCACGATATTGACGACCCCTCGTGGGCAAGCATGTCATGGTTTCCTCACAGCAGGTTTGCGGATCCTCCGGCGGACACTTGATTTCTAGCACTTTGTCTTAATCATATTATATTATTTCTACGTACAGCTTGCTATCAAGAGACCTTTATCATTCTATGCCCATATTGCCTGTTTGTTGTAGGAGGATTCGCGTCTGGTGTTAGAAGTTCTGAGTGTCGCATAATCAATGCGTCTGCACGACGTTGGTCAATATATTTCATTGAACGTCCTTAAATCAATGCGACTGTTGACCAGCCATCGCCCGTCTGCCTCCGGAACCAGGTGCGCTTGCCCAAGTATCGTGCCTATGTCCACTATGGTAAACCTTCTCGCATCGGGTCTAAGCTGAACGGTGACAAGATTGTGTAATTCTGACAGACGCCCAGAGTTAACTGCACTCAATATCTGAACACAAGCGAGTCGATGTATTGTCTTCTGGCGCCTACAATCTCGCAGTTTGAAGAGTGCCATGAGCTTTCCCGGAAGACGGCCGCGGAGCGCACCATACATTTGCTCCCCGCCTGCCTGGACCCAAACCCAATCATTCCGACTACCCTGGTTTCGAAAAAGCCCAGATCCCGTAGATCTTGCCCGGGGGATGTCGTAAATATCGGTTTCCTGAAAGGCGGGAACTGGGATTTCGAGTTGCGTCAGTAGTTCAATGGGAAGGAGTCGAAGTATGGCAGGATCGTCAGGGAGGCGACGCTCTACGGGCAGCGTCTAGCGGCTATATCGGATCAATTCAGTACTCATGTTTTCGGTGATGATACTCAGGGCATTGCAAAATTCGACCAGACATGCAACATCACCACGGTGCCCCTTCAGGACTCGAAGACGGGACTCAGCCCCTGGTGCACGTCCGGTACTGGTTTTGTTCAAAAGGTCGACAACGTCTGCAGGAATATGAGCTCCTTGGCCTCTTAGTGAATCTAGGTTCAAATGCCTCATTCGGATCACATGTTGTCGGCTATAGCTGCTCAGAATCTGCCTGGAGGCGTCGTTTTTATTCGATCGTCGCCATCCGTCCTTAATCTGATCCTTATACGCCAGCTCCCCAAATTCAGTTGAATACATGGGAAAATTTCCAAACTGGTATATGTGACCACGGAAGTGAGATAGCAGATGCATCTTGATGAAGTTGAAATGACATTTTGACTGAATCAATTGCATTCGTTGGTCGTCCTCCTACCCGCGATGCTGCTCGCGTATTTTCCATACCTTCGACCTGGGGTGAGATTCATTCAACTGGGCTTGCTGATGCCGTATCCCCCGGACCTGATCCTTAAGTTCGGCTCGTCTCTGTTTCGACATTCGAAACTCTAAGAAGATATCCTTCGTGGCGTGAAACCTGTCGAGATATTGTTCCATATAACCTATAGTCTCTGCTGTATGACTTTTATATTGCGCCATCAAACTGAAATCGAGTAATGACCCGACACAAGCAAGCGCACATTTGAAAGGTACCTGTTGCGCACCGTCCGGCAGTCTCAACGCCACAGCTAAAACTGCTAAAAGACATCGCCCCAAATTCCTCATCTCTTTCCCTTGCCACTGCGTAACCTCACGGTAAGCTTTTTTGGGAACAAAGAACTCGGGGTACGGCGGCAAAGACTT